>CM039485.1:21310594-21480737 GCA_022433065.1 Begonia loranthoides
TGTTGAAGCTTTTGGATCATTTCAAACATATCATTTAGTCTCCCATGTAAACTGGATTCGGCTAGCTCATGCCTCTCCCCGGTTGGTGCACCCGGTTTGTTACTCGTCTCATTAATACCTTGATACTGAACTCCACTTCTCGTACTCATAATGGCCACTAATAACTCTAACAAAGACAGAAAGAAAACATGCAACAAAGCTCTGATACCAAATGATAGGATCCTAGAAACAAACGGAGAGCCTTAATGAAATCTGTCTCGGAAAACTGTGTTTCGACGAGCTAGCATTAATCAATCAGCTTTAACTCCCAAATTATGCGTGAACTTAAACTGAAACTTGGCAGGGATAATCTCAACACAATTACACTAATTGTGTCAAAAATTCATATAGAAAACCACTCTGGTTCAAGAGTTATGCCCCAATTACCAATGTTCCAAAAACTGTTTTTATACAGGACAGATTTACCTTCGAGTATTCAAAACGGAATAACACGAGTTGCATACATCAAATGAAGCTCAATTTTGGAGGGTAGCTCCCTGACTCAAACTCGAATATATATCCAGAAGACGTCAATCAGAAAAGAACGATGGAAACACCTCAAACAGAAGCCCTAATCAGTGCTAAAATCATTCCAGCAATAAAACAGATTTAGTGCTACAATACTAATCCAACAAGATCTTCCTCCAAATCAATAATCCACAAAGATTTCCTCAACAACGAATAAATACTCAATCACCAGAATGTTACAGCATCCAAGTACTGAAGAAATAACAAAAAAAACCTTCAAGAATCGTGAGTAGCTTCAATGGAGTCTGCGGACCTCCTAGTGAGAGGGGCGACTTTGTGGTTGGCCGAAACACCAACACTCTCCAAGGTTTGGAAACTTCTTTTATCTCCACTCTATAATCCTTACCTCGAAGACAAGGGATTGGAAGAGACAATATCCCAAGGATTGCAAGGTTGAGAAGCTTCAAGAAATCCTTGCTTGGGTGATAGAGGAGGACGGCGCTAATGGGTAGGGGAGGCCGCGGCAATGCTTCACAAGAAACACTTTGTTTTTCTTCAATTCAAAACTAGCTCCATTTGACCAAGGGAGGGTGTTTTAACCCTAAGGATTACAAAATAGGTCAAAGACCAAATACCCCTAATGTCAAAAATTCGGCATGAGGGTGCGGTTTTCATGCAAACCGCACACCTCTCTAGCATCTCACAAAACATTAAAAGAAACCAAATAAAATGGATGTCCAGAATACTTTTTCTACTAAATCAAAAACAAAACCATAAATAATACTTGTAGTCTTCACATCACCACGCTTCATAGCAAATGTGAAATTCGACTCAGGTTGGTGGTGCACACTCCCATGAGATCAAATGATAAGGAACTCCTTTATTGTCTTGTGATACATCTTCCAAGGACTCCCACAACTTGGTATTACCTGTAAAATAGAAACTAGTTAGGAAAGCAATGAGTTTCTTGGCTCGACTCCGTGTGATAGGGCCTTAGGGCACATCACGCACTCTAATATTTATTTTAAAATTTTAAATTTACGCGATTTATGAGAAAGGGTAAAAAGTCCGAGTCGTTACATCTATCATGTGATGGTATATAATTTATCAAATCATATAATATCAATATCCTTATATATCACAATAAATCAAACAATGTCACAATCATCAATACATTCTTAATATCTTGTGATGCAGGCCAAAAGGGCCAAAGACATACAATATCTCTTACCTTAAGTCCTTAATTCAATTTCAGCACTTAATAGGTATCCTCTTGAGTGTTAAAACCTAAAACATGATAAGCCTTTCATCAATATTCATTGAAACATTTATAACTTTAACCTAAAGTATGCATAACTACTAATATACACAACCTTCACCAATAGCGTGTATATTACTTAACCATTAAGTTAAAATTACTTGCATATACGTAGAATAACACATGCTTAGAAGAACATATGCAAAGACTTCATTCATATTCTTACATCTTTGGTTTCTCTTCATAGTTTTCACCCAACTTTGAAAATTCATAACTCCAACCATACATAACCAAATTCACTAATGCTAGAACCTATACCTTTCTTGAGATGTCAAGAATAGCATACTAAAATGGCTTTATATTCCAACCTCTTCAAGATAGCCAATAAGTTCCAAATAGTATAACTACTCAGTTTTGACCAATTTCATCTTTTCATTCTTTTCAGCTTACCAAGTCACTTGAACTCTTTAAAATCATAAAGAAACCCCTTATTACCTTCACAAAGTTGAGATAGGGATAGTTTCTTTCGAGCTTTGTGTCCTTAATGATTTTCTTCATACTTTGGAAGTTTTGAAGTTCTTTTCTAAATAAAAGTTTCCCCCCTTGCCTTTTACTACCTCTAAGCTAGAGGTGTTGCACATATTAGATATTCAAATGGCGAGTTATCACATTCTTTCCAATTAAAACATGACATGGAATCCTATTTGAGGTGACCTTTTATTTTCTCATTCGACCACATCTCAATTTTCAGTCGACCACTTATGTATATTTCAAAGGCATTGTACACTGAATATTCAGCCGTAGACGTTTATTATGTTGCTGTGAATGCCTAGTCGTCCGCTATAGAAGCTTATCCTTCTGCAAAAATCTATTTCATACAATGGCAGATGACTGCAATCATACTTCTGGTTGACCGCATATCTACCCATGGCTCGATTATTTCAAGTTGTCTCTAATCTGGTCGATCACAAATTAAGCCCTAGTCTATTGCAAAACAACCTGAGACAACACCTTCTTTGTAACATCCTGGATTTTCATAATGCTAGACCTAGGATCTAAATGATAGTATTTGAGGATTTTTGGGATGATTTTGGTACAGGAAAACAATGTCTAGAGTTTTGATGTCATTATGGATAAGAATGTTGATGGCATTGGTTTATTAGGTTGATTGTTTGAAAATAATTGGATAATTATATTTAGGAGTTAGCAATGGACTAGGTTTGAAGTGATTTTTGTAAAGAAATGGGTTTACGGTTGATTGAGGTATGGAGGGTGGTCGATCACGAGTGTTGTAGAATATTACAGAGTGCTGCCATATTCGGAGTGGTCGATCAACTGAAGAGAGCTGATTGACCAGCTCCAAAGAGAAATAAGATAGTGGGCAGCGATTCTTGAAGCAGTCGATCACTTGAAGGAGGTTGATCAACTGACTCTAAAGGGAAAATATTACAGAGAGCTACAATTTTTGTAGCAGTCGATCATCTACTAAGAAGGTGATCGATCGATGTTTCTAAAGAACCAAAAATTGCAGCTGATAGTCAAGAGATGTTTGTCGATCATGGTCATGATATTTGTGAAGCTGATGATTTGCGATCGATCACAAGAAAAAGGTGATCGACCAGAATACCAAGGATTAGTTGAAAATTTGTAAATCGTCATCTAGAAACTGATGAGATGCTTGGAGAATGTATCTATCTCGGTGACGTTAAGCACCTATATATATGAGTACTAGATACAAGAAAAAAGGGAGAGAGAAAAGTTGTTTGGCATTCTTGAGAGAAAAACTTTCTGGAGTACTCGAAGAGCAACTCTTGCATCTTGGTCTTATGGAGGAAGTGATCTTCTAGAAAAGGTTGTTAGACAATTGGTGCAAGATGAATCTTCCACAGGTGAAGGATTTGTGAAAGAAGGTAAGCAGATTTGCATGTGTTTTGCTTGCAAATGGCCTACATCACAAGAAAATTAGGGGCTCACTTAGGAGACATTTGTTTTGATGTTTCTAATTGTTGTTATTTTAAAAGTATGCTTTGGAGATTCTACTGTTCTGATTTCAGGTAAGGCTTGATGAAGATAGGTTAAGTTCTATTGATGTCCTGTTAATTTTTATATTGCCTCTGTTAGTTAAGGCGTTGGAAAAATTAGTGAGAACTAATGTCATGTTTAATAAGGAATTGTTAGAAATAAGATTGGATGCTGCTGATGAATTTTGGAAGTACTCTTTGATGTGGTTAAGAGTTGATTATTGTTCTATTGTTGACAAATGTTAAGCTATGGAGATATTCTTGGATGTGTTGTAGTAATTACTAATCTATTTATGGAGACATTTTATATCGCTATTAGATTAAGTAGGAATGTTGAAATTATTTCCCGTAACCTCCTACAATTAGTGCTTCTATTGATTAGAGCTCGTTAAGTTATTCCATGTTTCCCCTTCGAGACGTTCATAATAGGATAGAATAGTGAGCTATAGTGTTTGATAACTGTTACCTCTGTTTATTACTGTTGGGTGTTTTGTTCTCTTTTACTTAGTGACGATAGATGATAATAATAGGTGTTGATTATGTTATGGCATTAAGGATGTATTATTTACTGTTTGTTTAAATGCTTTGATAACACGTTAGATTACTAAGTTGTGTGTATTCATACTCATGCATCATAGTTTTATAAACGATACGAAAATATTTTAATGCTTGGATTTTGAGAATGGTTAAATAGATGCTTAGATAAAACGGATGGATGATGTTCTGGGTTAGTGGTATGAGATGCTAGCCTAAGAACCAGTCATTGAGGGCTGATCACCCGAAGCAGACAACATTTATTCAGAATGTGTGATTATCCATTGTACCATTAAAAATAAAACGAAAACAACTGAAATATACGTAAATAGGCATTGGAAGATTTAGGGAGATTAGTGACGGTGATGCTTGGGAGAACTGTGAAATGATATATCTCTTCCCACCTGGGGAATGAGTGACCAGTTCTACTCAGGCTAAATCTCAAGAATGTATCTTTTTTCTTCTACGAGAAATTTGCATTGTGCTGAACTATTGGAACTAAGATTGAAGAACATAAACGAAAATTGCATACACTTGTTTTTTTTTTTATAAAAGTTGCATTGTATGAGCATTCATATTATAATCTCTTATTGAGCATTAGGCTCATAGTTTAAGTCTTTTGATGTAGGTATGCATAATAATGAGAAATGGAGCAGTTGACGAGGAATTTGCGCGTTGTGAATCTTTTGGCTGACTAGGCTAATGGAAGAAGAAAAAAATGTAAAAGGATTTAAGTTTTGTAATAATGTTTTCCAAGAAAATGATTTTAATTATGGTATTTGTTTTATTACATTTTCTATCGTGGTTTATATCTTTTGGTTTAAAAATATAAAGTCTTCTGCTGTATGACATTTTAAATTAGAAAATGCATTTCAAATCATAAAGTTTTAAGAAGTTAGAAAAATGGGATGTTACATTCTTCATTGCCTATAGTACTGTTGAACATACCTTCAACATTGGTCGACCGCACTCCTCCATACTTGACATAATATTGAAAATTTTCATCTTCCAAAATCCATAAAACACAATTCACAACACAATCATCCAATATAATTCCACCAATCAATCTTTTCAACAACTAATAATAATTACACTATTATCAAACATATTTCATATATAATTCACACTTAGCAAAATAAAGTTTTCGGGTATTACACTTTTACCTGCAAGGAGTATGTCATCTACATAAAATAATATGTAGATAACATTTTTTGATAATTTGTCTCTGATATAAACATAGTAGTCATGTATACTTCTCATAAACCCAATAGATGTAACAAAATCATCAAATCTTTTATTCCATTGCCTAAAAGATTGTTTCAACCCATACAATGAATTATGCAATTGACAAACTTTATTGCGATAAGAGGTTTCAAAACCCTCTAGTTGATTAATATAAATAGTTTCCTTTATATTTCCATGTAAAAATATTGTTTTTCCATCTGTGTTCTCTAGTTCCAAGTTTAAGACAACAGGTGAGAGAAACACTCTTATTGAAGTTTGTTTGACAACAGGGGAGAATATTTAGTTAAAGTCTAATCCATTTCTTTGAGAAAATCCTTTTGCAACAAATCTAATTTGTATCTTGGCTTTTTTCCTTCATTTGTATCTTTCATGATTTTATAAATCAATTTGCATCCTATGACTTTTTTGTGATCCTGGTCTATCCACTAAGGTCAAAGTTTTATTCATGTTTAAATATTCAATCTCTTCCTTCACAACACTTAACCACATGTCATTGTCAGTTTGTGACATTGCTTCTTTGTAGTTTAAAGGTTCTAAGTTTGTCAAGTCAGCACAGACAAGCACATCATATGCTATCATATCAACATATCCAAGCCTTTGAACTGGTTTGATTATCCTTTGGGTTCTATCTCGAGTTAATTTATGATCCATAGAAGATTCTACTTCATATAGATTTGTTTCATATAACTCTTGAACCTCAGTTTCAATTTGGCTTTCTTGAAATATTTTATCTATGTTGTGATCATCACACTCCACCTCAATTTGAATACCAAATTGCTGAGATTGCAATTTACTTGAAGTTTTAACGACAACTATTTTGAATGGAAAATCCTCCTCGTTAAACATCACATCTCGACTTATTATCACCTTCTACTGTCCAAGTTCAAGGGACCATAACCTATAGTCTTTCACACCCTCTTGATACCCAAGAAAAATGCATTTCTTAGCTCTAGGTTGTAAGTTGTTCTGTTTGTTGTGTACATAAGCAACACAACCAAATATTTTCAACCCTTTATACTTAGCAGGATATTTATATCAAACTTCAAAAGGAGTTTTAAAATCTAAAGCTAATGAGGGGCATAGATTAATAAGATAACTTCTTGTTATCACAACCTCTACCCAAAATGATCTTGAGAGTCCTATAGTGATTAGAATGCACCTTACTTGTATTGACCCGGATTTTCAAAATTCGTTAAAAATACGTTAAAATTTGAGAAAACGTGTCAGAATACGCTAATCTAGACCGCTACTAACCATTTGTAACAACTCATTGTAAAAATCGTTTATTTAATAAAATACGGAAGCGTTGAAAACAAATAGTTATTTAAAACGTTGGAAAAATAAACATATGTGGAAGCGTAATAATTTAAAGGAAATAAATTAGACATTAAGTTACAAATTAAGAAGAGAAAGCTTAATTTAAATTAATTACAACCCAATATGTCTTTAACTTCTCGTAGCCTGGCCAACCATAAGCTCGCTCGTGCAAATCCCTCATCAATTGCTTCTTCATGACTTGAAGACTTCACGTGTACGTATACCTACACTGCAAGTAAGACGTGAGCCTAAAGGCCTAGTAAAAAAATAAGTTTATGCAGGATGTAATGCCCCTATTTAATTATTCAGAATGGGTCCGCCCCAAACTAATCTTTAGTTACGTATTTTAAGAATAGTTATATGTTTTAGAAATAGCTCGTATATAGAGCATAGAGTTAGGGGAATCCTATGATTTTTAATTTATTACGTTAATTGATCTTAGGATCCTGACGAATGAATGATTAACTCTTTTCTTCCCTCAAGACGTGTGACCACCCCGTGATGGTTTCCTAATTCTTTCTATCGTCATGAGACTACCCTAAACGTACATACAACATACAAGGGATTAATCAAAACTATACAATAAATTAAACAAAACAACACTTCAAAGAATAATAGCATGCTTTTGACGTTTATAACCTAAGTTTATTAACAGGCTCATATTAATTAGTTGGTTAAGTTAACTAAATTGAATAGGTGGATGCATTCAATCAATTAACCGCTTTTAAATAAATTAACAACTTCATCATTCTCTAGTAAATTAGTTAAACTAGTAGTTAAGCTAAGCAATGAGCATGCTTATTAATTAGGTCAATCTAAACATGCTCATAGAAATACTTAATTAAGCTGATGAATGGTTGAGTTAGTTCACAGTAGCAATTTAAGGAACAAAGGCAACCACAACGTACACAAATATGCACGACGATAACATACATGTCAAGCAATAGATAAATCAAACAATATATTAAAGAACTATAACATGCATGAATGATTTATAACCTAATTTATTAACATAATTTTATTAATTATCTTGTTTAGTTTAACTAAGTTGATTAGGTTAACATACTTAACAGCTTAACAATTTGATTAACATTCTAAATGGGTCAATATACACTAGTCATAATCACTTTAATTTTAATAGCATGCTCAAGAGATTTATTTACAGCAGAGAATCCAAGGAATGGACCATTAACAGAGAAAATTACACAACACTAAAGCATCCAAATAAAGTAGAACACACAGACTAACAATGGAGAAGCAGCAAAGGGACATCACAGAGTATCACAGTAATCTAGCATTCTACCCTATCAACACAAGGACATAACAAACATCAAGGAAATCAACCAAAGATTTCACAACAGAATTTCATCCACTAACAACAAGCATAGGAAACATCCAGAATATGAATTCTATACTGTCAACATCAACAGAGGACTTCCAGAGAATTATCAATGAATACCGAGAAAATAACGACGGAAATCAATCAACAAAGACTCACTCACACACATACATGTGGGTAGGGCTTAGACGGCCACACCTCACACGGTTTCAGTAGCAGCTCCAGTTTCCCCAGCTCAATTCTTTTAGATTTGTCCCTCGGCAGAATGAACAAAACAGAATATAACATCAACTAGCTTTCATCAACTAGATTTCATCAACAGAGACTCACTCAAAGAATTTCATACCTACAGACATCTCGCGGCTCCCGGCAGCAAACTCCCGAGAGCATATCCTCCTCTAGAACACCTCGGCCTCCAGGAGAGTTCACCCTTCTCTGTCCTCTCTCTCACCCAGAATATAAATATACAAGACAATTTGAATTGTTAAACCCACTTATCCCATGAAATCAGCCACCGATCCAGATTTTTCGGCAACACAACGACGTCCAAATCCTCCCAACTAGACCATCCTCTGTCGTTCATCACCAGACACTAGTGGACCAATTCGGTCCAACTGAACCGAAGGCCAAACAGCATCCCATCGCAGACCGACTCCCTTACATCTCCACAAAACGTCGATCACTCCCAATCAATGTCCGATCAACATAAAACGGAAAAGATGGAAGAAAACCCGGCGAAACATACCCTGAATCAACGCTGGAAATCGCCACCTGGAAGTCCCGATCGCGAGCCCTAGATAGCCCGCGACCGTGCCGCCTCTCGTCGCCGAGCACGCCTGGACGTCACGCATGCCGGACCCGCCGTCGCCCGCTCGTCGCACACTGGTGCTCGTCGCCCCGCCGTTCGTCGTTCGCACACCGGTGCTCGCGGTCCCGATCTCCTCTTCTCGCCTTGGCTCCCTCTGTCTCTCTCCCCTCTATTTCAGTTTTCTCTCAATGAATGGCTCGACCATTCCTCTCATAAAATGTTGGATCGGTTCAGTTCTTGCTGGACCGGTTCGGTTCTTGCTGAACCGGTTCAACATACCTTCCTACAATTAAACTTCAAATCATTCAATTAAATCCATTAAATTTCTAATCCCTATTCTAATTTAATCCTTCCAATAATTAAATTTAATCCAATTTATCCAAATTATTCGTTAGCTTTAAAATACCATTCAATTGATTTAGCAAATTAATCCAATTTATTTCTTATTACTAAAATATCCATAGGCCTAACACTCTTAATACGCCCTTAATATCCCGATGATTAAAATATCGGGATGTTACATTACTCTTTCCAAAATTGTGCGATTCATTCTTTTAGCAAAACCGTTCTGCTGGGGAGTGTTGCTGACAGTATGGTGCCTCATAATACCTTCTTGTTTGCAATACTCATCAAACACTATGGAACAATACTTCATTCCATTGCCAGTATGCAGTTTTTTAATCCTTTTAATGTTTGATTTTCAACCATATTTTTCTGTACCTTAAATGTTTCAAATACATTGTCTTTGGCTTTTAGGCAATAGACCCACAGTCTTCTAGAAAAATCATCTATAATTGTCATAATGTAGTGATCTCCTCCCTTTTATGCAATATTTTCTAGTCCCCATTACGTTTGAGTGAATATAGTCGAGAATTCTCTAAGAGGAGTGAGTGACCTTATTAAATTTTACTCGGTTGCTTTTGCAAAGAACACAAGTTTCACAAATCTTCAAGCTTGTGATCTTATTTCCACTTAATAAATTTTGGTTTTTTAATTCAACTAACCCCTTTTCACTAACATGGCCTAATGTATAATGCCAAAGTTTTGCTTCATATCTATGATTTTCAATCACATGAGAAACTTCACCAAAGATAGTTTTACCTTGCAAAACATATAGGCCATTATTCAAATCTCCATTCATCACAATAAGAATGCCTTATGAGATTCCCATAGTCCCATTTTCTATTTTAACCAAGCAACCTAATTTGTCTGCCATTCCTATCGAAAATAAGTATTGTTTTAACATTGGAATGTATCAGACATGTTGAATGGTCCTTACACACCCATCATGCATTAAAATCTATATTTGCCCTTCTCTTTCAACTTGCTAGGATTGGTTGTTCCCTAGCAATACTTTACCACAAGACCATGACAATAATTATGTAACCACTCATTCCTGAGTGTCATATGAAAGCAAGATCCTAAATCAAAGATCCAGAGATCCCTTGAATCAAAGACAGATGCAACCAAAACATCTGAGGACTTGTACCCATCATATGCAACTAAAGCATCTCCCTTATCAGCCTTCTTTTCATTCAGCTTTCTCTTCCCTTCATGACAATCTCTCTTATAGTGGTCTTCCTTATGGCATAATATATGACTATTACAGAAGCTTATAAAGAAGTTATATGGTTAAAGAGATTGTTTGGTTAGCTCAATAAAGACTTGCAAATTGCCATAATGTTTTACGATAGTGAAAGTGATGCACCGGCAGAAGGGGTAAAGAAATAACCTGTAAATACTTGAAGAAATATGGAAATATCCGCCACGAATTAGGAAATATGCTTGAGAGAACTTAAGTTGCAATAAATAGTATGTAGTGTAGCTTGCCATTCCTGTATGGATGACTTTGACTTTGTGATTGAAAACCTTCTTGATGGTTGGACACCTCTTTACACACTATTTCTCCAAAGAGTAAGAATGCGGATGCCAATAAGAGAACTTACTCAACTCCAAGTAAGCCCAATCTTGTGATGCTACTCACACAATGATGACTTTCGATGCAACTTACCAAAGTGTTGAAAAAGAAATCACTCCAATTTCAAAATAAAAGCAAGAGCTTTTATTAATCAAACTTCAATGTCTAAAACACAAGCACTAGGGAATTTTATATAGCAAATTACAAAGCATAGAATAGGAAACAACATAATTGAAAACACACTAGGTATTCGGTCTCGTATGGCCGATTACTATACTATGAATTTAGTACCTTTCTAAAGCTATTATTTTATTAAAATTTGCTGGCTTTGGCTTCACGAAATTAATGACTTTTGGCAGCTATTTTCCTTCAAGAATTTCCACTTGGATGGTTGCCATAACCAAGCACAATTGGCCCTCCTTTGTCCACTTGCTTTTGGTCGATTAAGGAAAGTTTCCTTAACTCTATTTCCCTTGATCTTTCTTGCCCTTCAAGCTTGTCTTCTTGGGCTTCTTTCCATAGCATTACGAGCGTGGGCCCTCTTTGATCTTCATGGGTTGATAGTTCTTCTATTTGGGCCATTGTTGAGTTACCTTCCATGTAAAGACTTTTTTGGTCTCCAAGCTTGGACACTTGGAATTTCCATAATAATCACTCTCTATTACGTGAGCTTTTGACATAACAAACAAACTTCAAATTTAATGATCCAGTCCATTGTAGAAAGCTTAGGAAGTCACCTATGAAGCACTCTTTTTGAAATGACGTTGTTTTGAGTGCCAAATTAGTTAAACATTTGTCGGAGATCAGAAAGTAGATAGTTTTGGAAAGTTCATCAAATATTCCACAATTGTCTTTGGACTTCTACCTATGCTTGACCTTGAATTTCTTTATGTTAATCTTAGAAACTTGATTAATGATGGAATGGACCTAGAGCCCATCACAGACTGCTACCTTTCTCATTAAAGATTAGATGTTTCATAAGAAGATAAAGCCCATCGATATTCATTATTGTTTTGTTTGTGAAGTGGTTGCTCATGGTGGTTTTGCTATAAGTAAAATTAATACTCATGATAATCATGTTGATATGATTATCAAGACATTGCCTACACCCAAGTTCAAACATTGTTTGAGCTTAGTTGATATGAACTTGATTACACCCTCTAGGGCTTTTGTGGAAGACATGGTTTACTAGAATTTTGAAAATAAATTTTATACAGTAAAATTTGCGTTAAAGTGAAAATTGCTAGAATTCGGTGACACCTGAATTTTATCTTGTCACCAGGCCAAAACTACTTGATTGTTAGTGTTCGAGAGGTGCAATGACTATATGAAAGAGAAAAGTATTTGCTTCATTAATGAGCATGAGAAATACTTGGTTCTTTGCATAACACGAGACTTTTGATGACTCACACGCATACACACATTCTTGTTGTTGGAAATAAAAATGATTAATAGAAAAATTTACTAGATGAACACACAAATATAGAATACACATAAATGCATACATGTATGGGTGCATATATGAGATATGAAATGCTTTGAGTAAATAATCACTCAAATCTTTTCATTCTCAATAAGAAATTAATTACAAATAGATAGTCAAGGAGTCACTTACTTGAATAATAAGATTATATAATTGTAATGCGTAATAGAATTAATTGGGAGATCAAGCCCATCTGGAAAGTTGTATTCATTTCTTTCGCTTCTGTAATACGTATTTTGGTCCAAACACGACCAAATGTAGTCTAACTCCATCAAATGGAATTGAATCACCCAGTTTGGGCTGCCCATCATGTGCCCATTGGCATTTTATTTATATCTACCAGAGTGCCTGGGTACGGTAAGGGTAGTTTCGGAATCCCCACGCCATTTGTAATTAAGATGGGAGGAAGGGGCAATTCTGGATTACAGCTCTTTTAATGACCGTATTATCATGGAGATCCATCAACGGCTGCGATTCTTTCGTGTTCTGCATAAATTCTGCTGCTTCTGTCACTCCATTCTCGCTTCTCTTCTTTCCTTTTGAATTTCATACTCTCCCCTCTCCCTCCCTCCCTCGAGTTTCCTTCAGGTTTTCACAGGCTGACAATGGCACAGCAAGAGGTTCAGAACGGAGCCAACAAGGCTGCTATCTTCACTTCCGTCAAACCGCAGCTTCTGGTGCAAGCTCCCAAGGCTAGCGATGCTGTCCAGTTCTACAAGACTGCGTTTGGTGCGGAAGAAGTCGGCCGCACCCTCCACCCTAAGCGGAAGGCCGACCAAGAGCTACCTCTAGTTCTCTTCGCCGAGCTCAAGCTCGCTGGATTCACCATTCTTGTTTCTGACCTTACTGAAGAATCTGCGTTAGTCCTCTTTTCATTTCTCTGATCTCTATAGTTTCTTTTCGTTCAGTACAAAGCTCTCCGTAATGTTTGTTCGTTTATTATTTATGCTCTTTATTCTGTGTTACGATATGTTTTGTACTAATTTTCACTGTGGAGAAGAAAACTTCTGTTATTTCGCTTCTGCGACATTTCTACTCTCCAGATGCCTTCTTTCATGAACTGTCTATTATTCTGTTTTGACTTCTTCCGATTCGTCATTCACTATATTGTTTATCTCCTGATGAAATTTCTGCATCGTATCTATTAATTGTTCAGCGAAAAGTCTGATGGATATGGAGTAGTTATATGCCTGGAAACCGAAGACGTTAAATCTGCCATTGCGAAGGCCGTGAAAGCTGGAGCAATCGCCGATGTGGAAGTTACCGATGGCGAGGAAACCTGCTTTACTGCTGGCGTTGGCAAGCTGAAGGACCCGTACGGCTTCGTTTGGCACGTCTGCTCCCCAGCCAAGAAGTGCGCTCAAGAGGAAGCCTAGTCGCCCTTCGACTGAATCTGTTCTGTCATGAGAGCCTTCGTCACGCCGCCGGATTTAGGTTTAGGACTAAATTACTAGTGCAAGTAACTACATTCTGATACATCGGAATTTGTTATTTTGGTGAACTTTCTAGCAATCGACTCTATGGCTTTACTGACAGCTGCCTCTGCTCTATCCTTTCGATACATTTCTATTTTGTTGTTCTGTTGTGGTTAAACGTGGTGACATGTCCACTCTTCACTGCTATTTTCTTTGTATTTTTTCATTTGGCAGATCGTCGTTGACAGCGACGAAATTTCCTGTCAAATGTCAGTAACTACCCTGCCGTGAAGCCTCTATAAATTTTATTGGGGATAGATATGACTTTTGGACTGCGTGCACCGGAGAAGACGAGCGCAGAGACCGATAAAAGTAAATTTGTTTATCGTGAAATGCGTCTTATCTCGCTCATCTCAAACGTTTTTAATTCGTCGTTTAGCGAGTTACTTTGCATTGTTGCGTGATTGGTTGGTGCGGTCCCCCACTATCCATGGAAAGAGACAGAGAGTGGGAGGGAGAGATAGATGGAGAGAGAGGGAGAGAGAGAGAGAGAGAGAGAGGGGGAGAGAAAATTCTCGTGAACGTCGGTTGCTGGCATGCGTAGTCAGTTGAGAGAAACGAGCAAACTGAGGGAGGGGTTGTTTCTTGTTGGGTGGTTTTCAGTTGTTATTTTAATGCTTATGCGTATCTTTCTTTTTCTGACTGGCACTGGGCAGCTTCTTCATTGCTGATTATTAAAAGTTTATAATGGTTCTTGGGAAAATGCAAAGGACCATTAGTAAAGAAAGTAGATCTTCTGAAGGACTGGATTGATCATGTTGTGGTCATTTGGGGTGTTTCAGTAACACGGGCGGATCAAACGTAAACTAAAAGACCAATTTTTTTGGTTACATTCTTGAATCTGTGTTTGCACCTATTTTTTTGTCAATCTTTCTGATTTGATCACTCTCTTGTTCTTCTCTGATTAGGGAGCTCTTTTGCACACTTTTGTTACTTGATAAAAATTATTTAATAATAATTTGGTGGATCTACGTTTGTCTTTTAGTTATCATCTAAGATAAAGTTTAATTAAAGCGATTGAATAAAAAAATAATGTTTGGACTATAGAGTATATGGTCAATATGGATTATATATATGTAACTACGTTTGATCAAGTAGTATTAGAGCAAATCCATGTTAGACTATTAGGTGCAGCATGTTTGGTTGTCTAATTTTATAATTTTAACGAATCAAAGCATATTCAGTTTAGAAAATTTGAAATTTCTTAATTTTGATAAATGCATGATTTTTCTGCACATTTGCAACTAGATTGTCAAATTGGGAATTTTGATGTTGTATGTTAAAGATTAGTGTTTAGACCAAGGATTACAATCAAGAGAACAAGCATGTTTTGGAGTTTTTTTTTACCACAAAACTTGATCGGAAGAGAAGGAAGACGAACAGCTACCATTTGGATTCTGTTATTGTTCATCACATCGTAGCTGTGCTTAACGTGGCCATGCTCCTTCCACTGCTGTCCTTCCCTTATGTAACATCACATTTTACATTTAGCTTTTTGTTAAAAATTTTTCTTTTTAAACTTATTTAAAAACACGTGAAAGGTAAAGCCAAGTGATCAAAAGCAGAAGTCTTTATAAATATTAAAACATACAATCACCATTTTTAAACTATTAAAAATAAACACAAACAACATTGTAATACCTGGATAAATTTCTCTATGTATAATGTACTTGATTTTACGAATGAATATTTTGATAAAAGAAAAATACATTGGGACACTCGATAAAATACAATGAAAATTAATGAATAAATATTATTGGATTAATTAAGGGATTAATTAAGGTATAAAGTTAATGTGAATGTTATGTTGGTAATTAAAAGGGAAAATGTTTAAATTATTTTAAGAAAAGGAGTGAAAATGAATTATGGAAACAACAGCATTTTGGAGCAAGAGGCGAAATCCCTTGGGACTGGTTGACTAGGCGGTCTACTGTTCCCATTGACTAGGTTATTGACCAGAACCACACATTTTGCAAAAAATCAAGTTTTCTTCAGCGGCTTCTCTCGGCGATTTTTACGTGAAACTCCCAAAATGGATAAGGAACTTCCCATGTGGCACGGTCGAATTGGACCACCTCCTTCGAACTTGGTGACTGTCCATCAGCCTTGTGTCCTTGGGAAGTCTCCTCTGTCTATAAAGCGAAGGCTGAAGATAGAGGTTGCACTCTGGTTATTTGGTTTCCATTTCAGAGTGCAGAAGAGAGAAAGGGAGTGAATGGGTGTTGTGCTTTCTTCTATAGAGTGAGTGCTCAGGTGAGGGGAAGAGAAGGAGAAGAAAAGTGGAGCAGAAGTCAGCTGTGTAGCATCCCAGTTATTCTTTCAATTTAAAACTCATGATTTTTGAAAATTTTTTCTTTTAAAATCACAATGGAAAATGTTTCATTTGAAAACTAGTTTAAACAAGAAGTGTATAATTAAACTCCTTTTTGTTAAACCATTTATCACTTGAAACATGTCATACTATAAAACTTTAATACATTTACAACAACGGAATACTTGTATTTACAATACCAAAAGGATTAAGTACAATTTGAAAATCTTCTTGATAAAAACGAAATATTATAATAAATGTTTACTTTCTTCAAAATGTTATTACCAAATATTACATTTCTTCTTTAATCTCTTAGTCTAACCAGTTGCCAAGCCCGCAAGGTAAAAATGCCTCATCAACTGTTTCCATTCTTGATCTATTGTGTATCTACATCACAGAAGGAATAATAAGTCTATTACCTAGTAATGAATATAATTATGAAATGCAACTGTAACCTCTATGACAACTTTACATATATTAGCCTGATATATCTGTAAGCTAGGTGAAAACAACCTTTTCAGTTTCCGAGCTCACTACTTAGATTCATTTTTAAATTAGAGCAACCTCTTCCGTTTTTGAACTCACTAAAAACTAGCCCACTTAAATTACATTCATTTACTCTTGGGTGAGAGCAACCTTCGCAGTCTCTGAACTCACCCCCCACTGAGTAAGAGCAACTTCTTCAGTTTCCAAACTTACTCAAACGAGTTGTTTCCTACGTGTGAGCAACCTCTTCAGTTTTCGAACCCACGTAGGAAACACCATTTATTATCTTCATTATTAGCCCATGCAAGGCATAACATGCAATCTTATAACATGTCTACATGAATGTCACACATAGCAATTCATATATCACAAACAATATTACAAACAACTAACAAACAATAACTATGCTCCAACTATGACATTAATACTAAACATGTTCCTATTACACTATATCGTCATACATCTAATCCTTTATCCTTGACATATTATTTATAACTTAGTCTTCAATAGTATAAGTACTATTGTAACGAGTCTGATTTTCGTAAATCATTTAAAAGACGTAAAAATTTGAAATTTCTTTTTTCTTTTTAAACAAAATATATCAGAGTGCGTTTAATCGGATCGCTACTGATTCTTTCTTTAAACTCATTGTGAAACCCAACTTATTAAGTATGCGGAAGTGTTATAAAATAAATCATGGTAAAACATGGCGGAAACGTATTTAAATCGTTTAAAAGGTAATTTAAACAATGGAGTACGATATAATAAACTTAATGTGATTACATCCGTTTACTCATTCTTTTTCTTTGTCTGGTCAGCCCGAGTCTCGTGCATGCGAAATCATCCATCCCTGCTTCATTATGTGTTTATCATCTACTTCTTATCTGTTCGTCGTTGTACGTACATCACAAGTAAGGACGTGAGCATTCGCTCAGTAAGGAAATGGAGGAAGACAACTATGCATATCTCTCTCTTTAATTCTTCTCGGAATGGGGGCCACCCAAACCAATTCTTTTCATTACGTTCGTTCTTCGTTCGTTCTTTACTCGTACATCAAGCTGGAGATTGGAAGGGTCTTAGGGGATGGAATAGTGGACCGGACCTAACCCTTTACTTGTAACTAGGTCCCCGTTCTCGTCAAGGTTGGGGGCTTCGCCTAGCCGCAGACTAGTTCCGCTACCCATCCTCCCTCCAACTCCCTTTTTCGTCCCCTTTCCGGCGTATCCCGCCTTTAAGAGTCCTCCCCTTCTGGCGTGTCCTGCCTTCAGGGTTTCTTCCCTCCTGACGTATCCTGTCGGGAGGGTTTTTTTGGTGATGGGTGTATCCCGCCCATCCCAAACATTCTTTTTCTTAGCATTTTTTTCACTCGTGCATGTGGGTACCACCCCGAGAGGGTACCCCCTACTGGGTTTCTATTAACATGATCTCAATCTAACATGACACACAATGCATATAACATAACTTTAATAAGAATTGAAGTGCGCATATAGAAGACAGTAACTGAATTAAAAGCGCAAATAAAAGGAATGAAACACCCAATAACCTACAACATATGAATGAAGCAATTATAGAACCGATTGAACTACAGGGAACATGCCCGAATATATAAATCACAATAATAAAGGAGATACAATGGATCATAAGCGACATGCATATTAAAGTAAGGCATAAATTAATTAACATGCTCAATTACATTCTAGCCATTAAACATGCTAAAATAATCAATTAAACATGCTCTCTAAATGATTAAATATTCCTAAATAGATTGGCATGCTCAAGAAGTAATTAACAACTATTAATTAGTTAGGCGATTCGATTAACATGTTCAATTTCTAATTAAGTTAATTACTCTAATCATATTATCATGCTCAAGTTAACTAATTTAGTTAGGCCAATTAACATGCTTGTACAATACTAATTAACATTTAAACATGCTAGTTAGTCTACATACTTAGTCAATTAGCTAGCTTGATTGACATGCTCAATTGATTACAATTTATATGCTAATCATTAAATAAACATGCTAGAATTAGAGCGCTAATCATTGAATAAACATGCTAGAATTAGAGAGCTAATCGTTAAATAAACATGCTAGAATTAGAGCGCTAATCATTAAATAAACATGCTAAAATTAGAGGAGTCAAACAACTAACTGATTTACATGCTCAGAAGATTATAAACATAGAATTAAGCATTTACATGCCGGGATTACACAATCAATTAGTTAACATGTTCAGATTAATCAACTAATTAGTTACCATAGATTAACGTTTAACTAAAGTGATTAACAAGTGAGCATACCAGTTCAGGGAGATAAAGCGATTAATAAATGGCAGAGCAATAGCAAGGAATAACAACATGATCGCGGAAACTAAACAACAAGTAATCATTCAGTATCGAAAATGGAGGTCCTAGCTTATTTCCAGACTGCACACATTCACTCGTCATTAACATCCTTGACATTCATCACCTTTTTCTCATTCATCACTTCTTTCAACAAAGCATTTATATCGCTCAATAGTCAATAAGATAGAACAAACCAACGAAAAGAAAATATCACAGAGCTAGTAATGACCTACAACGAGAATTGACAAGGAAAACATAATGGAGAATAACCACTATCAGTAGCAAGAAGAACTACACAAAATCATTAAGAAACTAACATATAAAATCATCCAAAGAACTATCTAACAGTAAGCATTTCACGAACGGACACAAAATGCACGCACTCTACTTGTGGTGTAGGGCTTCAATGGCCAAAGCACCCCTATTTTCTTACCTCGAAACGTTTATGCATAGTGCACCAAGTTGCTATTCTTCTCCTCCTTTCCACACCTTCATAATTCAATAACATCATACCATTACAGAGAGTTAACAGAACACATTCCGAACTAGCAGAACTCATTTCCAACACAAAGTAGTTCCATATGTATTTTAATGTCCCATCACAAAGATGCAGAGGGCAATAATCTGATGCAGCAATAATATAAGGAAATAATGGTCTATTCTCCACAATATAGCATGCATAATCCAAAGAAACATGGAGCACATTCAACTTATACCCACTTTCGGCAGTAAACAACATAGCAGCTTATAGTTCTATTCCAGCAACAATAATCAAGAGGCTGAATATATTTTCTTAACAACATTCGGCATAACCAAATAACACAACAGTGTACCACATCCATATTCCTGTCATTTCCTACTGCCCATTTTTCACATAAACACATGCAGATTAAAGGAAACATTCTCACCAATAACATGGCAGACTCAAAGCAGCTCCAAGCTTCTTGCACACACTCTCCTTCTCGGCTTCCAGGAAGAACTCAACAGACCAGCTCCTCCTCTTCTATCATCTTTTAATCTCACCATTCTGCCAGCCTTTTGTCGGTCTTCATCCCTTTTCTGAGGACAAACTCTCTGCACACCCGACCAACATGCCCGACAGCACACAGAATGTTCCCCCACTCGTACACACGGAAGCTGTCCTGCTGCAGGGTATGGGCTAGACCCATTCAGACCCAACGACGGGCTGGACTCTGGCCTTGGGCCAGTCCAGCCCAATTCCGTCACACCCGTCCACCGATCTCCCTCAGGATCACCAGCCGAACATCGTTCCCTGCCAACACCCGAATCACTAGAAAACGGAGGTGGAGGAACAAATTGACTAACATACCACACATTGTTTCTGAAAACTATGCCTGAAGCTTGAAATCGTCGCTGACAACAACTCCAATTCTGAGCCCTAGCGCGACTTTCCCCTTCGCTTCACCAGCAATCGCCTACTCGGACGTCGCCGCACTGCGAGGAAGCAGCTCCGTCACTCATCTTCGTCGCCCAATCATTCGCGCTCCGATCTCCCTCTCGATCTCTCCCTCCCCATTGGCCTTCTCTCTCGTTTCCTGTCACACCCAGCCATTAAAAATAAACCTCCCCCTTCGTTCTTTTAATTGTCCGCCTTTTAATCACTAAACCAGACCAAGTGGGTATGAACCGGTTCCACTGAACTGGTTTATGCCTTCCAAAACACCCCCTAATCTTCTTTAATCCAATTAATCCAATTTATTAAATCCTCTTCCATAGCAAATCCCAAATAGTCTATTTTATCTCATAAATTTCCCATAAATCTCATTCCCTCTTTTAATTTAAAGGAAACCGAGCCACTTATAATTGATCCCGGGTCGAGCCGAGCCGAACAAAACTGGTTAAATCCATAAATCTCCATTTTAATTTCCTTTAATCCAATCCTTCTGTTAATGTCCAATTAATCTCTTCAAGTTGCTTTTTATTGTAAATCATCTTTTACCCAATTAAATTTCTCTTTAATAATTTAATTAAATCATTCATTTAATTACATTATTCTCAACCCAAATCTAAATTCCTGATTTATTCTAAATATCGCTTGATGATAATTGACGAATATGTCTTTGGTAATACCCCGATAATTATCCAATAAATTCAAATACCCCAAATTAATTTTCAATTATTCTTAATAAATTCTGATATAAAAAGTCGGGGTGTTACAACTATTCTATGGTATATAGCACTTGAATATAAATTGATGACCTATACTAACTAACTATATTATTATTATTAATATAATTTTCCTATATCATGCCATTATCTTAAACTTTCTATAACCATATCATGCATATGGACATTAATATTCGTACTGTAACCTAACTAATTATATTTTCATTTATTTTACTTCATATCGGGAATATCCACATAAACAAAATATTTATTGATGACTTATCAATAAAAATAACTAACCTATTTCACCTCTAGATTTGCCTCAAAATATTAATATAATTTATCAGCCAATAATAGGGACATTCCTACGTCAACACCACTGATATACTAATAGGGAATCACTAAGAAAGATTGTTGGAAAAATACTACAGAGACTATCATCTGGCAAACTCATTTCCTTCCTTACCACTGACCATCAACATAGAAAAATCACTTTAATCCCAACTATTAGTAAACTAATCGTAGGAAAACAACCTAACCAGATAATCATCATTAAAGGCTAACTTAGCAAATTACACAAAAATCCTACTCCTCTGATGTAGGTCTTTTCAAACAAAACACAAGCATTATTCCTTACTTGGAGTTCTTAGCTTTAATGGGTTACCACTTAAAGTCTCTCCTTCATCGACTCACGTGCATCGCAGAATCATCGTACTACGTCCACGGCTACAACTTCATCATCCCAACAGAACACCACTCCATCCTATTCTTCACTGCCATCATGCACTGTCAGTTCCTTCAAACCTTCCCAACACCTTCTCAACATGTCTTTCATTCCCAAATTATTCTGCGTTCTTTATTCCTCTAAAATCTTCTCAGTTTTCACATGAACACAACAACATCATGTGGTTTCCATCCAATAAATCTTCCCTCACTATGTTCTTCCTCAATAACCACTCCAAAGACCTCAACCTTAGTCTCAAAGGAGTGCCATGCATTCACGGTTTCATCATGAAAACAACCCTTTTCTCTCTCCCATTTTCATGAATACCAGAAGTAAAACACTTTCACAGCAACTCTTCACGTCAGCTTTCTCTCTGAATTTTGGCAGAGTAACCCCACATATTTCCTTCCTTCCAAGCTCTCGGCCACACCCCTCTATTTATAGGCTACCAACATCGACTTCTCACTATCCCCTTGAACATGGAAGGCCATTGGACGTACAGCTAACCACTCAGATGTTCAGACAATGAATCATCACGTCGGTTAAGCATTCTAGACAACCAATATTAATGGCGGTCGATCAATCATCTTCATTGCTGATCGACCACCCATATGCCAAACATCCGCCAATTTCTTCTAGAAAAACTTCACATTTACTGCTAGTCAATCAACACCGGTCGATTGACACTTCTTCAATTGACCGTCCTGATCGACCGCCGACTCCAACTTGAGCATTATATATATTGTAACGACCTGATTTTTCGTAAATCCTTTAAAATGCATGAAATTTAAAACTTTTATAAAACCATTGAAATCTCTTTTAAAACAATTATTAGAGTGCATCTAAACCAGACTGCTACCAACCTTTCGCAAACCGTGGTATACTGTGAAATGTCACAAATATAAAATCATTTGTAAAACATAGCGGAAGCGCTATGAAATCATTTATTTAAAACATAGTGGAAGTGTAAATAAATCGTTTAAGGAAGAAATACTAAACAAAGCAAATACTGCTTGTAAGAGATGAAACTAAACAATTTAAATACAGTTTAATTACCACCATTTTTCTCTTTAGCTCTCCTTTTTAGCTTAGCCAACCACGAGTCCCGCACGTGCAAATCCTTCATCCTTGCTTTATCATCTGATTATTGTCTTTCGCATTTGCTCCTAAGTCTATGCATTTATTCCATGTACAAATACCTATATTTACACCACAAGTAACACATGAGCCTAGTGGCCCAGTAAAGAAAATGGATTAATGCAATTATGCTTATGACTCTCTTTAATTCTTTTGAAATGAGGCCACCCAAACCAATCTTTTCATTACGTTTGTTGAATCTTTACTCGTACTTCGAGCTGGAGATGGGAGAAATCCGTGGCAGTAGGGTAGATCTTTGTCAGCTTCAACCACCTAGAGTAGACAGTCTCGTAGCCCCGACAAAGGAAAGGTAATGTTTTCTTTTAAATCCTATCTACCTTGCTGATCCGTACTTACCCTACCATCCCCTAACTCCCTTTCCTTCTTTTTCTTTTTTTCATCTTTTAACATTTTTCCTCACATAATGTATGTGTCAGTACCACCACCAAGGTGACACTCCCTATTAGTTTCTATTACCATGATGCATGACCATACATTATCAACCTAACATGATGCATGATGCATTATAACATAACATTAACTTAAATTATGCATATAAGAAAAGTAAACAACAGTAATTGAATAACGGGAATTGAAAGCATACAACAAATACAATTGAAAGTGTATAACATGGAATAGTTATAAACTCGAATTGAAAGGAACGAACACCAAAGGAAATTTAGCAACGAACATTAGAGGAAGTAAATAACGAATCATGAAAGTAATATACAAATCTAGTATCTAAACAATTTACAATGAGTTATAGCATACTTGAACATATAGAACATAACAATAAATGGAACAGAAGTCGAAGCATGCTATTAATTAACATTCTAGTCACCTTAGTTAATTTCCTAGTCAATTTACATGCACCAATTTACTTAGCATACTCAAGAAAGATTACCATTGTTATTCTAGTGCATTATCCTAAATAATTTACATGCTCAAGGATTTATTACAATTATTTTTATAATTAGATATCCTCATTAAATTACATGCTCATGATAGGTTACCACTCTAGCTAGGTTAATAATCATGCTCGAAGAATAATTACATGCTTCAATTACTTAACACGTAACCTAGTTAGTTAATTAAACATGCTTAACTGGTAAATCAATTATTGCCCTAATTAATTGGTGTGCTTGAAGAAGTGATTAACAAAGGTAAATTAAACAACTAGTTAAACATGTTCATATAGTGATTATTTGGACAACTAGTTAATTAATTAAACTAGTCAATTAAACACATTCAAGTCTATCAATTGCCCTAGTTAAGTTAATTAACATGCTAACATGCTGAAGTCTAATCAATGAGTAATTAACATACTCAACTAGCTAATTAATTAACATGCTTAAGGATTAGTTATTAATTACAACTAGTTAATTAACATGCTTACTTGATTGACATGCTCACGGTAATGGTTAACGGCTATTAATTAGTTAAGCTATTACATTAAACATGCTCATACAATTGTAACCCTAATTCACTGCAGACATCCAAACTATAGAATGGAATTTATAGGACAATATATGCATCGAACCATAGAATGAAAATAAACAACAATTACTTAATAAAGAATAGAGCATATGAGGGTACACTTCTCGGTTCCTCATTCTACATACATTCATCATTCTATTCTCCATTTTCATCACATCCGGACATTGACCATTCATCACAAAACTAAGCATTTGCAATAAAGAAAACAACTAACAATAAAGGAAATCTACACGATCGTCAAGGGAAATTAATGCAAGTAAAGAGAACAATTAACGGAAAGGGTTCTACACTATCAACACAAGAATGTCTACAACAAGGAAATCAACAAAGGAGTTCACAACAAAAATTCATCCAAAGAACACAACACCACTCATGCACTCTACTTGTGGTGTAGGGCCTCCACTGGCCAAGACACCCCTATTTTCTTACAACTATAATGAATCTACACTCAGGGATAGCAACTCCACAGCAACTAGTGACTTCTCAGCTCACGGCAGCACCAGTAGCTTCAGCGAGGACAACAGCTCCAGCTCTCTCAGCTTCACCTCACACGGTTAGCAGCTCAATCCAGTAGAAATCCTCAGCTTTCACCTCACTTCACTCACATTCACACTTAGCACACAATAGCTAACTCACAACTCCTCTCATTCAGAACTCTCTCACACACAAGAAACTCACACGCAGGAGCTCACCACTCACAGGAAAAAAGGCTCTCTCTCTCACAGAAGGGGAAGAAGGCTAAAATAAAAATGAAGGAAAAGCCAAGGAAGGAATGGCTTATACCTAGGAGAGGGAGACAAATCATAGACATAGAGAGGTAGAGAGGAGGTAGCTATGAGTAGGGGGAGGGTGGCTCGTCCAGGTGAGGGTGGGGGAGAGTCGATTCATGTCAAAACTCATGGCTACCCTACGATTTTCCATCATTTTAACTCTAATTTTATTCATAGGTCTGGGCTATTTCGGACGAGTGCGGATGCACTGGTCTCATCCGCAAGTGCAAAATCCTGAAGGTGGATTTGTGCCTTCGTACGAGAAATGACATCCCCGCCCATTTCGTACCTTCCAAAGGCGACATTCGGACGCAAAATGGCGTCCGCATAATGTGTCTGCATGCATCCGAATGTGTCCAGAAATCGGACAGAGGCAAACTGCACCCGCACTCGTCTAGAACTATTTAGGGTTGGGACCTATTTAATCTGGACGCAGACATCCGCGTTGCATCGTCCAGACATCGTCCGCAACACCACAACATAGTGAAGTCAAGACGCGAAATCGTATTCTGAGCCATCCCAAGGCTAAGGGTGACGTGCAATGCACTTGTGGACGACATACCTCGTCCGCAAGTCATCCGCATGAGTTTGGAAGTCGAGTTTAGAGATAGGGGTGACTTGGCTATGCACTTGCAAGCGACATCTCTAGTTCGCAAGCCGTCCGCATGCGTCCAAAAGTCTAGTATATGACGCATTTCGGACGCAAATTCTCGTCTCGATGCGTCACAAAGTATAGGGATGCCACGCAATGCACGTGCGGATGACATATCTCGTCTGCATGTCATTCGCAGGTGTCCAAAAATGCCTAGAACAACATTTCTTCATCTTTTTCCCACTTAACCTTTACCCCCTAATATTTTGCCCATATATACACGTCATAAAATGACACATATAAATACGCAATGTAATATCCAGATCATCCCAACACCTGATTACATCACGTATACAGGGAAAATGTAACGAAAATACCCATAAACCTAATGCTCTGAACATGTCCTTGATAATACCTCGATAATTCTCTAACTTAAAAAGTCGGGGTGTTACATATATTTTTCTCCAGATTATGTACATACACACGTTATTTCCTTAACGTGACACTTATATACATATGTCTTCCATATATATATATATATATATATATATATATATATATATATATATATATAATATTGTAACCATAACCTTAGGGCTTAATTGTAATTGTAATATTCTTCATACCACTTCATCTTCTTTAAACCAATATGCACCAAGAACATATATATATATATATATATATATGAACATTTATATGATCTACCAACCTATACTATATGTTCCACCATTCTTCCTTCACACTATTTTTCATTAAACCAATATGCCCTCAAAATAGTATAAATCTTATACTTTTCAACAATATTATATCCAAGTATATTTTCTCTTACTAATTCTACTAACTATAATTCTAATTTATATTGTCCTATCCAACTCCAAATATCATCATACAAATCTCCATAACTTTGATCACTTCCAAAACTAAATATGGACATAATTCGGGCATCGTAATTCACTTATTCAAAATACATTTCTCTTGACCAATATTTCCAAATAGTCCAATTCAACTCCTATCATACCAAATTATCACATAAGCCTTGTGCTTAGCTCAACAAAAATTTGGGATATTACAAATTGCGTTTCTCCGTGGACCATTGGCGTGAGGTGGAACTTCTGCAGAGGAACTTGGAAGTAAGAAATAGGATGTATGTTGGCTAGAGGAGGCTCTACATCACAAGACTTTGTTTGGTTAAATGTTGTTGTGGATTATTGTATGAACTATTCTCTTGCTGTGATGTGTTGTCTGTTAAATGATTTTAGTGCTTGTTAATTCTAGTACGAAGGAGAAGTAGGAAATTGGTATGTGAAATGTTGTGTTAGTGGTTGGTTTCTGTTAATTATAGTCTCATGGTGAAAGTACATAAAATGCCCTGTGAATTGTTGTTAATCATAGGGAAATGGACAATAAGGAATTAGGTTGAAGTATAATTTTTCTATTCTTTTTAGGATGATTGCCTCAGATTGGATAATGCTCTCTACTTTATTATTGGACATTGGTTATAAGAAGTGTTGTGTTAAAATGTTCACGTAATATTACTTGGGCCAAAAAAAAGTAGGTTAAAGAGGAAGGAATTTGTAGTCTTCTGTGTTTTTTTATGCTACTTAGGAATTGATGGCTCTGTTCGCTAAGATTTAGTGAATGGTTCTCTGATAATAAGTAGATGATTTACTTAATAATCTGTTTCTAGTATAATGACTCCCTGAATTTTTCCTTGTAATTTAGTGATAAAACCTACATGATGTGCTATTTTAGTTTGAACCATAACCTGTTATTTCTCTATGTTAATTGTGTTAATGTTATGTTTCCCTTTTTGTACTCTGTGTATTATTGTGAACTGAAAATGGCATGACATACATGCATCGTGAATAGGGCTTATGAAATTGTTGACATATGCATGACATGCATAATAAACGTAAATAGGCGTGTGGGAGTTCGAGGGATTTGGTGATGGTCCATTGGTGGTGACACTCCTAATGGTTGTATCTCCTCTCATGTAGGGAGGGAGTGATGGTTAAGCCACATGGACCAAAGGATGTATCCTTTTCTCTTGTACCAGAAATCCCCAATGCTTGAACTAAAGGAGATCGGTGACGGTCATTGGTGGTGACACCCCCTGACGATTAGCCACATGACCATATGATGTATCATTTCTCTAGTAATGTAAAGACAAAAAAGATAGGTTCTTTTTTTAGACAGATTACATAAGCACGCATTGAGAATGAACATTACGTTCCATTCTATTTTTTGTTGAGCGTTACACTCATTCTTTTATTCTGTGATGTAGGTGATTGTCATGAGACCAGTGATATGCTAGTGAAGGAGGAGACATTGCAGGATGAGCTCTTGGGATATCAGCCAGGTTCGACCTAACGGTTATGGCTCATGAAAAGTAATACTAGTTGATTTGAATAATTAATTATGGTTTCAAATTCGGTTAATGTTTTGTAAACCATGGACTTTTGTTGGAAGTGTTGAAACCATGTTTTGAAAATTATTATCAGTTTCCGTTCAAATTACTTTGATCTGTTTTCTTCACACACGTTTTAAATAAATTAAAGAAAAATTTTTATAAGACTAAAAATGAAAGTAAAGAAAAAAGTTTTAATAACGCGGGGTGTTACAAACATACTTTAAAACTAAACTATTTAAAACATTTACCACATTTAAAAATTATTTAAAGTTCTTGAAATACTTTAACACACTTTGTTTCATTTCGTGAGCCATAACCCCAAGGTCAATAGGCGCTGGGTAACGTAAGCGCTCATCATGTCATGCTTCTTCCACGTACGCTTCATTAGTATCACAATCATTACCTACATCACAAGTAAACTATGAGCCTAACGCTCAATAAGAGATAAAATGAAATGAGTAAGGTATGCTCATGCTGACTCCATGCTCATGTCTTTCATGTCAGAAAAGAACTATCTTTTATGTTATTTAATCATAGTCCCAATATAGTTCAGAACATTGGAGATTTTCCGCCGAAGAGAATAGATACATTCTGAGGATTTAACCTGGGCAGAACTGTCTCTCAATCTCGACGGGGGATGAGATACATCGTCTCGTGTTTCTCCCAAGTAGATCTATTACTAATCTCCCCAATCGCCAACACCTATTTACATTTATTAGATACATTTCATTTCCATGCAATGCATGTATATGCCAACCTTATCATAACATTTCTACTCATGATGCTTGTCATGAATACACTTTACACAATTCAACAATTTATATCAAACATTGAGAATGCAAAGAGTAAATCAAGCAACAAAGGCCATACTCAATAGTTTAATCAATAGTTTATTAAAGCATGAAAACAACAAAAGGCAGTACAATTTACTTAACTGTTTCTAGCAGAAAGCAACAAGGAAGATTTCAATCTTTTCTATATTTACTGCAACTTTAACAAGATAGAAATCAACTAATTCAAACTTATCTTCTAAAAATTTCTATTAACATGATAACAAACAGAAGCAACCCAATCAAGAAAGGCAATATTTTCAACAGTTTATCAATAACAATATCCAACACTTGTTGCAATATTTTACCAAGGCAGTAATTAACATATTCAACATTATCTTCAAACAGTTCCGATCAACATGATAATAAGCAGAGATTGTCAAACCACTACCACCTTATCTTCAACAAGTTATCTTCAACAACTTATCACTAATATAACAACAAAGAGTAATTTCCAGAATGGAGCACCACTCTCAACATACTTATCCAGCAATAAGCGTAATGACATAGAGCAATTTAACCCATTTTCATATTTTCTTCTCAGTATTTTATCAAGACAGTACAAGACATGACACAGTTAATCAAAGCATCAAAAGGATTGTGGAATAGAGAACCATTTCAACCCACAAAACAATATCATAGACAAGTTTTGTTGTAGCGACCTGCGTTAATTTTGAAAACTTTTTCCTTTTTAATAACCATGTAAAGTTTTTCTTTTTATTTATTTAAGCATACGAGAGTGAATAGTTAAAGGTAACGAAACAATTTAAATTGCATAATTAAATCAGAGTAAAAGTGGAAACATAATTATGTTCAAAATATAGTTTGAAGATTAAAATGGGAGTTAATAATTTTACAAAACATTATTTGTTCTCAAACTATTTCAAAATAATGTTTTTGTCTCATGCGAGCCATAACCCGCTCAGGTCGATTCAGTTGGGTAATCCAAGCGCTCAACTAGCAACATCTCCTCTTCCACTCCGGGAATAACCATATCTCAACAATCACTTACACCACAAGCAAACTGTGAGCCTAAGGCCCAACAAGAAATGAGATATGCAATATGATGTATGCCTCTAATTCAGTATATCCTAATGGAATCTATCCAAAATCTTATTTACTCACGATTACATATATATCAACTCATACATTGAGTTGGGACATTGAAGGTTTCATAGTAGGGAGGGTGGCCACTAGTTGGCATCTAACCCTCTAGTAGACAGGCTCTTGCAACCCGACAAGGTAAGGGTATAATCTCAAGTCTCCCGTTAGGGCAGACATGCTCTCACAAACTGCCAAGGAAAGGGGTATAATCTCGAGTCTACTTGGTTACGATTCGAACCACCTCCCCACCTCAAATTGCCCTTACATTCATTTCCTTTACCCAATTCCTCACACAAATGAATACCAACTCACACATGGTATCCCTAATGATTTCTATTAATATGATGCATGTTAATGTGACAATAAAATCACAGCAATATACAAAAATTATGTTACATCTGTGATCTACACAATCCAATCCGATCGTCAAAATTCACAACTCATATCACCATGGGATTTCTAAATTACAGGGGAAATAACAATGATACTCAACGTATTAACATACTTAAAGTTTGATAGAAAATAACAGTGAATAATAGTGAAATAAAACGTGCTATCATGCTTCAAATTTAACAAAAAATCACAGTGAATAACATCGAATTCAAAGAAAAATAAAACGTGCTATCATGCTTCGAATTTGACAGAAGATAATAGTGAATAACAACGAAATAAAACGTGCTATCATGCTTTGAATTTAACAGAAAATCACAGTGAATAACATCAAATTCACAGCAAAATAAAACATGCTATCATGCTTCGGATTTGACAGAAAATAACAACGAATAATAGCGAAATAAAACGTGCTATCATGCTTAACAATTATAGGGAAAAAAATAGAGTTATATATGTATATACAGCGTCCTAGATGTGCATGGAATTTTCCAAAAAAATAGCAGCAGTATGTTCAACATGTTAATCATGTTTAATGACAAATTGAAAGCAGGAAACAAACCTAAACATCATGATAATTAACAGTCTAACATTCAATAAAATACTAACAGTGTAGAATATATTGAAACACTATATTTTGACAGCAGAATAAAAGTTAACAATCCATTACATGGATTAATGACAGGGCTAACACTAAGATATCACCTCCAAAAATACAGAGAAATATGCACATGAATTCGCAAATTTAGAATTCTTAACTAGCGGCAGAACAAGTAAGATAAACCCCCAACATATTAGAGTTAAACTGACAACACTATAATTAATAAGCCAGAGAACTGTATAGTTTAAATTCACAGATTTATGCACTCAACAAGTAAACTAATAAAGTGGCTATGAGGCAGGAAACGTAAATATGTAGGGTTATTAACAGAGAGCAATAACATCCAAGTGTTCTAACGAGCAACAAGATACTCTAACATTGACTAAGAGATAATAAGGATTCACTGGAAATCAAGAACAAGAAAATCAACTAACAATCTATAGTTCTAATTTGACAGAGAACAATATCCACAATCACAATATTATGCAGTGATTAAACAAGGGAATCTATATGGGAAAACTATTGAAAATCGTCCAAGAGACAGAGGCACCAATAGCAAATACATTCAGTCAAACACAAACGACACAACTTGTGGTGTAGGGCCTCCACTGGCCAAGACTTACGCAATCATGCAACCGCGTCCCAACCAATGATTCGACTGCAAAATGTAAAGACCTGGATTTTCGTAATTCCTTAAAATGCGTGAAATTTTGAAATTTCCTTTTTAAAACAAATTAGAGGGCGCCTAAGTCTAGATCGCTACTGACCATTCGTAAAACTTGATATAAAATCCCAATTAGTAAAACTTACGCGGAAGCATTAAATCAAAACCATTAATGTAAAATGTTGCGGAATCGTAAATACAATTTAACTAAAGATACTAAACATTTAAATACGATTTATTACAACTTAATTTAATTACATATGTTCTTCTTTTTACCATCTTTATGCCTGGCCAGCCATAATCTCCCTCGCGTGTGGAAATCCATCATCCCTGCTTTGAGGTTATCCATTCGTCTTTTCTTTTCGCTACTCCTAGACCGTGCATTGGTTCCACGTACTAATACCTAACCTACACCACAAGTAATACGTGAGCCTAATGGCTCAGTAAGGAAAAGGTTTCTATGAATATGAATGCCACTGTTTAGTCCATTTTGGAATGGGGGCCACCCAAACCAATCCTTTCATTAAGTCATTAGTCCGTTTATTACTTTACTTTTTTCTTTTGATTCCTTTTGATCCATAATTCCATTATATTATTCCATTATTCCATACTCGCAGTTCAAGTTGGAAATGGGATGTTTTTCTCGTGCAATGGCGTAACGGATCTAGCCTTTTCTCTTATCTTCAAAGTAAACTAGAACTCCCGTACCGTACGAGAGAGGGGCTACACCTAGTTTATAGACTATATTCGCTACCCATCCACTCCCAATTCCCTTTTCTTCTTCTTTACTTTTTCTTAAATTTTTCCTCACTTATGCATGCTTGTGTACCACGCCGTGGCACTCCCTATTAGTCTCTATTTACATGATGCGTGCACACATATTCTCAACCTATCATGATGCATGATGATTCACTACATAACATTCGTCGTAATTGAAGTGCGCATATAAATAATTCAAAACAGGATTGTAATGGAAGCGCATGTGAGGAAAGTAAAGCATATAATAGAAGGAAATAACTACATACACATAAAACAAGCACAATATTGAATTGAAACAACAAATGCATACAAGTACGGTAAACCTGCTAGTAATTTACTTAACCTATCCTGCTCAACAATTAACTACATTGATCATGCTAAGTAAATATCCTAATTAGTTATCATGCTCACTTCGAGTTACGATTGTTAATCTAGTTGGTTATCCTAATTAACTTTCTTGCTCACAGGTTAATTACATTTATTATTTTAATTAGATATTTTAGTTAATTTCCTAGTCTATTTACATGCCTCCTACATTTGTCATTCTAGGTGAATGTTCTACTTAGCTACCCTTGGTGATCTACATGCTTACGTTGATTGCTTCAGTTAAATGTGAATTACATGCTTAAGGTTAATTACATGCTTTTATGCTAGACGGTTTAAACATGCTTATTTTATTCTAATCAATTATATGCTCAAGTTAATTAAACATGCTAGTTAATTTATTATTAAACATGCTAGGTTAATATGTTCAATTGATTATCATTTAACATATTACATTTATCGATTCACCTTTAACTAAATTGGCTAACAAGTAAGCATGCTAAATCAATTACTTAATAGCGAGTAATCACTACAGTGAGTAAGTAATAGGGTAGAGGCATCATCAATGAAATTAATAGCTCATCTTTACTTATCACATCGTTCTTCATTTCCTATTCTCCATTTACTATCTAAGCATTCGCTAAACGTTTTCATTCCTATAATTGCAGTAAATAAATTACTAGAACTAAGCTAACAGCAGTAAATAAACTACATGAAACTGACAATACAATCACAAAAAATAAACTCAACTCATGCACACTACTTGTGGTGCAGGGCCTCCAAATGGCCAAGACACCCCTAATTCCTTACCTTGAAACTTAATGCGCATTAGCATTCCATCGTTATCATTCTTCTCTTCTTCTTTGTACCTAATACCACTCACACAATAAGTACCCGAACAAAGCCGACGACCTATAATAATAACCAAGAAGGGTATGAAATAACAACATCAACCGTCAATCAATGTACGACTTAACTTTTATATTCAGAATATATTAATCCAACCTGACAATAATATATTGTCAAACAGTGAGTATTATCCATAAACCAAATCAAGACAACCGTAACAGCCAACAACAACAACCAACGCATCTCATTATATTTCATCTTAGCAAAACAGAAGTTGAATCGCCCAAACGTTTAAAGCATTTATCAACGTGCATGGTACTCACTTAATTCTCATAGCATTTCCGCAGTACATTATACTTGATATTAACCAGTATAAACATTAGACCAATATCATAAAAATTAGACCAACAGATCATCCAACGTAAACGATTAACTAACCAACTCTAGCATATCAACGTTCCATTGTAACAATACAACAAACATTAAACTATAACTAAATTGCAATTTAATAGCATTCGCTAATTCACGAATAAACATCACATAGCACTTTCCTTATATCTCAATATAGCCAGTCATACAACAAGTCCAAATTTGATAATCAATTAAAAGTCTCAACCCATATTAGTTTATAACAATCATAACACAACTAACATTACGTAACTATAATTAACAGAGCATATTTCCATATCAACAATTTATTCTAATTTGATAGAAACAACATCTAACATGAAAACAACCAACGATTATAACTAATGATAACTTAGCAACAACCAACGATCATAACCTAGCAAATAACCAATTATCAATGCTTCCAATAAAATCAACAGAGCTGTAACATCCAAAGAAATATTCAGCCAATAACAATCAAACACATAACATGATTTCTCAACAACAACATCCAGACATAACCGATTACCAAAATAGTGTATCACAAAACATCCAGCAAGACGGTGTATTCATTCATCACATAAAGTTCACACAGCATAAACCAACTCGACAGACAACCCAACATTTCTCCTTTAAAAGTCAACAATCGATTTATATAGTCAAAAACATAACTCACAGATTACTAAATCAACCAACAGCAACCAAGTTACATAGTCAAAAGCATAACTCAACATATTATTAAACCAACATAACTCAACAGGTTATTAAACTAACCAACAACAATCACGTTACATAGTCAAAAACATAACTCAACAGCATAACTCAACATATCATTAAACCAACCAACAGAGAGCATTGAAATTTCCTAGCTCATTCATACATAATTTCCATAACAATCATCATCAAACCAAGGGAATGAAACACTCCAGAGACTGAAAAACACCACAAACAGAATCCAAAATAAAGAGATTGGAGAAGAAGTCACCAGCAGCCAAGATGGAGCTCTCGGCCAACCACAACTCTAGAGAACCCCATCCTCCTTATCCCTTCTCGGTTCCAGCTCCCTCCATGGAGTTCCTCGCCCCTGCAGCTACGGTTCAGCTCTCTAGAGAGCAAATCTCATTCCTCCCCTGCACTCGGCTTCAACAGCAAGGAAAAAGCGACATAACACCTCCAATTATACTCCTGCCCATTGTCTCTCTCCAATCACCCCTCCCCCACCGCATTTCAACGTCTCTAGAGGGTACCCATCACCCTACCCCCTGCCATCCAAAGCTATGAAGTCCAATTTGTCTTCTTGTCGGCTTGTAGAACACGCACCAGAAAAGGAGAAGAATTTGGTTCATCCCTGAACCAGCAATTGGACCAAGGCCTTCAGCTGGTCCAATTCCAGCACCAACCAGAGGCAACCGTCGTAGTGCCCATCACCGAGTTGCCATCGCTATCCGTCTCACCGTCGCCATTCCCATCGCCGAGCAGCCCTGGAATCGCGCCGCGTCCCGACCTCGCCTGACCATCGTCGTTGCCGCCCCCGTTCCCTGCATTCGTCACCCTTCCTCTCTCCATGTCTCTTCCTCTTTCTCGTTCTCTCCCTCTCACAAAATGGCCGAAGGCCATTTTGTTTATTCTTTTCTCTGGTTCGCTCGCGAATGAATGGCCATTCGGCCATTCATTTAATTTGAGCAAACTGGTTTACTTAGTGAACTGGTTCGGTTCTTTCTACCCATCTCTTCTTTCATTTTAAATCCTCTTTAAATTATTTAAACCAATTAATCAATTTTATTTAAACCAATTAATCAATTTATTAAATCCCCTTGATTCCATTAATTTAACCCCCTTCACATTTTTAAATCCCAAATATTATATATTTTAATTTATTAAATTAATATTTATTTTATTTTTGGCTACGTTGATTTCCTGTTAATTTTCTTAATATATTATCTAACGAGCACGCTCTTAGTAATACCCCGATGATCAACCCACTTAAAAAGTCGGGGTATTACACAAAATCATCAAATTTGGCAGATTCAAATCCTGCTATTTTTTTGGTCGAACATCACGTCTTTGTCTTTGACCGCAATGTGACCGAAAACCTAAAATGCCATCTAAAGTAAATTTTAGATGCAAACCCCTGACCCCAACTTCGACCTCGGTAAGACAAAAAAATGAAAGGAGTAACGTAACATATTTGGGATGGGAACAACGACCGAGTTGTCATTGCAGTTCGACCAAAAACCCAAAATGCACATTTCCCCTTGAAAATGCATACTTTAATCATTTAACAATATCTTTCATATATTTACACAGTATTAATCGACAAAGTACCGCCCCACAATATAATATATTACTTTTCTAAAAATTCATGACATTATAGAAATGGGAAAAATTATTGGGGAATTACATTTCTATCAAAGCTATAGTTGGAAACAAATATTGTAACATCCCTTTTTTTTAAAATGCGTAAATTTAAAACTCTCTTTTCGTAAAAACATCAAATCTTTTTCTTCGTAAAATTTGATCGATAAAACCTTTTACTTTTACATTTTTCCCGTTTACTTTCATCTTTCTCAGCTTACTTTCGTCTTTCTCTGTTTACTTTCGTCTTTCTCAGTTTACTTTCGTCTTTCTCAGTTTACTTTCAAAAGCCATAACATTCTTTATAAGAAATGTAGCGGAATAAAAACAAAACATTAAAGAATAAGAAATAAGTTACAACACTCTTTTTCAAATACTTTTCATTTAACTCTTTACCCCAGCCAGCCACAAGATCCACTCGTGCAATACACCCATCAACTGTCTTTAACCTGTTCATCTATTACTCGTTCATACCTACATCACAAGACCTAACTAATGAGCTTAATGCTCAGGAAGTGATAAGATGAAATAAAATGCAATGCATGATCATACGATGCAATTTAAGCCGAAGTACATACATGACAAACACCGTGGGACATGAGGAAGCTATGGCCAAGTAATTACATATAACATCTCATGTGCTTTCTCATGCCGTATGTACTTTTTGTTCCGAGAACGTTGGGGATTTCAGAACAGGAGATAATGAACATTCGACCCCATGTCTTTAACCTATTTTCTATCTTATCGTTTCATTTATATTTTCATTTCCATTTCATTATAACTCATGGGGTGTCATTGTCATCCCGAACCCCCACACGCCCTTTACATATATTATTATGTCATACAATATGCACGTGGATTCATACAACCCTATATGCAATAATGTCTAATAAACATATCATTAAAAGAACCTCAATCTAATAAACACACAGCATACAATCATAATTCTTGTGATGTAGGGTCCGAAGACCAAGGCACAGTAAGTATCACTTACCTGGCGTCCAGAACGCATTTCTGTTTCTTTTCTTCTCTTCGTACCTTTAAAATCATAACAATGATGCATTAATAACAATCCCCTAAACTTTAATGCTTAATTAATCCCATTTAATCCATATTTCCATAGCAAAGTAGAGAAACATTTAAGTCATTTTATCTAAAGAATCCAAGCCGAAGACTAGAATTCACATCAACTAATCGACACTGTCTCAACCTACGAAGTATATCAATCCAAGTAATGAAATCGTAGAAACTCATTCTTAAAACATATTCTTTGATCTCTATCAAAACCGAACACATTCACACAGCACCTCACTACTTAACATTAGCATTCTCGTGCCACAACTTGATCAATCACAGTTAACAAATATCCAAAGAACGACAACCCACTATCTTTAATATTTATACTTGACATACTCTAAACCAATATCAAGCAGAGAATTACCTCGTTATCAGAAGCATGCCCAAAAGTTGCAGCACATCTCAACACAACCATTGGGTACTATCATCCTCCAACAAGCTCGTTGTCCATTAAACAATTTGCAACGGCACACCAACAAAAAACAAGACAACTTGTCACAACCCAAAATCGATTAACAGAACAGGTTATCCAACACCTTAAACATTCAATAACCCATTAAGGCACAAGTCACATAAAGCATATCTCATAACCCAAGGCTGAAACTACTAGTGACAGAACAAATAGTCATCAAATCTCCAATCCAATCCAATCGGTAGAATACATTTATTCAAATGACCATCAATAGAAAATAACAGAATTCTACCACACAGTACATATCCAATACATATCCATAAATCCAAGTAATAACCTGAAGACAGAAGCTTGATATTCTCCTCACCAATCCTTTACTCGACTCATAGTTCTAGAAGCATCAGTCCAACCTCTCCTCAGTTCTTCCTCAAAGACAAAGAAGAATTCTCTGCTGAGTCTAAGAAGGCAGAGTACAGAGCCTTCCCTCCATTACCAATCAATTCCTTCACTGCTAAAATCCTCACGGTTGCAATACTCAGGACAGGAGTAGAGTGTTCATCCTGCTTCTCTTCATTTATAGCCAACACCGAAAGGGAAAGACCACACATAGCAATGGAGGAGTACCCGAGAGAACACAAAATAACCAGAACATCAAACACACGAGAAAACACCCGAGACAGCTCTCTGTTACCTGGATTAATAGGTGAACCGAGAGACGTGCACCGTTGGAGAAGAAGTGCACCATTTACAGAAGAGTGGCCGCGTGGAAGCCACCTGCCAGCCAAAAGAATTGGCTTAACCCATTTAGTTGTGAACCAACGAAAATGGTTCCAAACCAACTCCACCGATTCAAAATCCTGTCACACCCATTCTCCCCTTCAGCCAACCTTGCCCCTGCCATTCATCGCTGAGCATCACTAACTAATCAAAAATAAACATAAGAACTTATCTTGATGGAGCTCGTCCATTCGTCCCGTGAGCTCACCGGACCCGTCGGACAACATTACAGCCCGCATCGTCGCCTGCCACGGTTTGTTCGCCTGACACCGCATCAAGCTCGAGCCTCAGACGCCGTCACCCAGCGTCGTCATTCGACGCCGTCACCCAGCGTTGTCGTTCGACGCCCTCTCGTTCGCCAAACATTGCCTCGTCGCCGGAGTTCGTCGTCGCCCGAACTCCCTCGCGTTCCCCTGCTCCCTCTCTCTCTCGTTCGCTCTCTCTATTTCTCTCTTTCTCTATTTCTATTTCAAATGGCCGAAGGCCATTATGGTAATTAGCAAAATAATTTGTTTTCCATTTAACTTAACCCATTTAACTTCAATCATTTTAATCCCCCTTATTATTATTATTTCCCCCTCACTTTAATTAATTTTTCCTAATTTATAACATATTGATTATGGCATAGTAATATCCCGATAACTTATTTGATTAATTCGAATATCTCCAACCATTTCCCCATTTATAACGTTTAAATTTCGATATAAAAATTCGGGATATTACAATCCTCCGTCCTTATAGAAATTTCGTCCTCGAAATTTGCTCAGCGTAATTATTCCTTCGATCTAAACCTCAATGTAACTTCTCGTATCCAATGTTTACCCGAAACGTCTAAAGATTATATCACTTTTCACTTCTGTACGCACAAAATGCAGCAGAAATTCCTATGTCAGAACTGGGCTATTAAAGCATGAATTTCATTTGTCGTAAAAGAAATACTTTTGTCCAAATTTAATTCTTTTCACCAAATAATTTCTGTCAAACTGCTGCAATGTGCATAACTTGAAGATCCAAGTCCTCCAAATTCTCGTATTTATCTATACCATTTCATCTTCATTCGTATCATTTCTGATAACATATATCCTTATAGCAACCATTTATGTTCCTTAAACCAAAACTTGTCCATTTCTGACTCATACTTCATGTAAAACATCGTTTTGAGCTAGCAAGACATCTCTTAAAATGGTTTCTTTTACACCTTTGACAATACTTAGCTCTTGAAGATCTTACGTTTTCTCTTTGACGTCATGTGTCTGCTTGCATACGCTTCTCATTTCCTCATGTTTTACTTCCGATATTATTTCAATTTGACATAGTTGAGCGGCTCCATCATCTTTCGAGTCCTTGTGATATTCTCTCAGATTACCTCACATAGCAACTTTCCTTAACTTCTCTCTGAATATCATGACTAACACATGTGAATTGTCTCGAATCGTTCACTTGCTCTTTGACATTAGTGTACTTAAATATCTTGTTCATGACTTGATTCTATCCTTTCAAGCTTGATGGGTCATTGGATCCTAATCACCTCCTTTAACTTTTGTTAGTCTATTGATAAGGTTCACTTTACCTGCAACTAACTATTCTTCATTTCTCCAATGTCGGTACTATTTCACAAAAGATGAGAAAAATTACTGAACATTGCCACCATCAGTTCGAACTAAATGCATACATATACTACAAGCACCATATTTCACAATCGTAGTCCTTCACAAATTCTAACCACTGTCGCTATCTCATATTCAATTATTTCTGATTAAAAATGTATTTTAGACTTTTGTGATATGTAAAAATCTCACACTGTTGCCCGTACAAATATTGTCTCCTTATTTTAGTGCGAACACCATTGCAGCAAGTTCTAAGTCATGCGTGGGATAATTAGTTTCATACTGTTTTAGTTGCCTTGAAGCATAAGCAATTACTTTTCCATTTTGCATAAGCACACCACCCAAGTCACTTTTGGATACATCGCAATAAATGTTGTAATATCCTTCTTACACTAGTAGGGCTAAGATAGGAGCTGTAGTCAATTGGTGCTTCAATTCTTGAAAACTTTTCTCACAGTTGCTTGTCCACAAAAAATCATATCTTTTTCTTTGTTAAACTAGTCAGATGCAGTGCAATCTTGGAAAATCTATTTATAAAACATCGGTAATAGCCTGCTAAACCAAGGAAACTTCTTACTTTCCCCACATTCTTTGGTTGCGTCCAATCAATCACTGCCTAAATTTTATCTAGATCCACTTCAATACCATCCTTGGAAATTACATGACTAAGAAAACTTACTTTATTAAGCTAAAATTCACATTTTGAAAACTTTGCATACAATTGATGTTTGGCAAGATAGATAAAGAAATCATCAAATGTTCCTGGTGCACCTTTACTATGCAAGAATAAATCAAAATATCATCGATGAAGATGATAATAAACTTATCTAAATATTCCTTAAAAATTTGATTCATTAGATCCATAAATGCCGCTGGAGCATTGGTTAACCCAAATGACACTACTAAAAATTCATAATGCCCATATCTAGTTCTGAATGTCATCTTTGGAATATCATTAGACTTAACTTTTAACAGATAATATCTCGATCGGAGATCAATCTTTGAAAAGACACAAACACCTTGCAACTGATCAAATAAATTGTCAGTTTTGGGCAAGGGATATCTGTTCTTGATAGTTACTTTATTAAGCTCACGGTAGTTAATACACATTCTCATCGATCCATCCTTCTTTTTTACATATAGAACTAGTGCTCCCCAAGGTGAAAAACTAGTGCATATAGACCCTTTGCCAATTAATTCTTCAAGCTTGATTTTCAATTCTCACAATCTAGCTAGTATCATCCTATACAGATTTTTAGAAATAGGTTCAGTGCAAGGATGCAGATCAATCACGAACTCAATTTCTCTATTAGGCGGCAGCCCTGGAAGATCGTCTAGAAAGACTCCTGGAAAGTTTTGAACAATGAGAATTTCTTCTAACTTTGCTTTTGTTACCATTGTTGTGTCCATCACATTCACGGAAACTCCTTCACATCCATATTTCAATAACCATTATGCTTTAATCACAAAAATTACTGCTAGTTTTCCTATTTCTTTAACTCTATGAATTGTGTGTTGTTCACCACCAAGAGGGTGAAAGTAGACTTCTCTCTTTCTATAATTAATAATTGCATGATGTTGGAATAACCAGTTCATACCCAAAATGATATTATATCCTTTCATATCCTTGACAATTAGATCAACATGAAATATACGGTTGTTTATTCTAACTGCATATGCCTTTAGAATACCACTAACAATCAAACAATCGCTAGAGGGTAAAAGTACTTTATACTCACTCCTTACAAGATTAGAGAAACAATCTACTTTTATGCAAAATCCAGATGAAATAAAAGAGTGTGTAGCTCCAAAATCAAATAATATGTAAGTAGCTAAGTCATTAACATAAATTGTACCTGACACGATTAGAGAAATATTTCATTTTTATGCAACATTCAAATGCAATAAAAGAGTGAGTTACTACTACAATCAATAGAACATATGAAACTACTTCATTAACATAAGGCATACCTGACACGATTACAGGCTGCTCTTCTTCTTCCGCATTTCCATATAGAGAAAAGACCGTTGGTGCCACCTTTTCTGGTCCTCCAATTTTAGTTGGGTAAAAATTTAGCAATATGCCATGACTCCCTGCACTTGAAACACTATCTAGAACCTACTTTGCATTCTCCATAATGAATCTTCTTACATTTCTAACATTGATTTGGCTGATACATTCTCATATTGGTTGGAGCAGCAACTATTTCATTCATAGGGCGTTTATCCTTTCTTTACTGTGTTTCATTATCTGATTGCCTTATTATCCCTTTGTTCATTGGTGGTCCACTCTTTTGTTGTTGATTCTAATTATTCTTCCAAAACCTCTTATTGATCTCTCGCTGTTTAGCGACCATCAATTCAACATCCTCAACCTCTAACGCCTTAGAGACAATCTTTGCATATGGAGCGTCTTGAGTGCCAAAGATTTTAACTCCTCTGAAAATTTGAACTTTCAGCCCTTCAATGAACTGATGGACCTTATGTTCATTGCTTGCCACCAAGTGTGATGCGAATCGAGACAACGCTTTGAATCTCTATATATATTTCGATATAGTCTCGGTCTGTCGTAATTGTACGAAATCCCCCAATTTCTTAGTCCGGATGGTGTGATTGAAATATTTATCATAAAAGATCTCCTTGAATTGTTTCCATGTTAAGGTTTGATCATCCTGTGCTGCCTTGATAGAATCCCACAAGAATCATGCATCTTGGACCAGCAGATATGCAGCACATGAAACTTTCTCAGTCTCTCTTATCTTCATGTAATCAAACATATCTTCTAGAGACCGTATCCACTTCTCGACTCCCATGACATCAACAATATTTCCATCAAAGCTTGGAGGCTTAAGTCTCCTAAATTTTTCTCACCTAGCCTCCTTGGGACCCACCATTTGACGTTGATTCCCATTCTCTCTTTCCATAATACACTCCATATACTGAAACTGGCGTTCCACTATAGTAGTTAGTCGGCCAATTGCATAATTTCTATCATCTTGTTGAACAACATGGTCTTGGCCAATTGTATTTTCTTGGCTGACAGCTTCGTTCCTTGCATGATCAACTTGTACATTTCTTATAATTCCCCTCACCATTCTATTATCCTACAAGAATTTCATGTTGTGAAACAATAATTTTGACAAAGCAATTAACTAATAAAATTAAACTTACAGTTGAAGAAGTATTCCACGATAAGTGTTGCATTACTGGCACTCTACATAATGGCATTTGACCCTACTATGCTCTGATACCATATTTTAACGTCCCATTTTACATTTAGTTTTATGTTAAAAATTTTTCTTTTTAAACTTATTTTAAAACATGTGAAGGAAAAACAAAGTGAGTGAAAGCAGAAGTCTTTATAAATATTAAAACATACAATCACCACTTTAAAACTATTTAAAATAAACACCATCAACATACTTTAAAACTAAATTGTTTAAAACATTTATCACATTTAAAAACTGTTTAAAGTCCTTGATATACTTTAACACACTTTGTTTCATTTCATGAGCCACAACTCCCAAGGTCAACATGCGCTCGGTAATGTAAGCGCTCATTGTGTCATGCTTCTTCCTCGTAAACTTCATTAGGATCACAATCAGCACCTACATCAAAAGATAAACTATGAAACTAATGCTCAGTAAGAGATAAAATGAAATGAGTAAGGTATGTTAATTCTGACTCCATGCTCATGTCTTTCATGTCAGAAAAGAACCTATCTTTTCTATTTTTATCATAGTCCCAATATAGTTAAGAACATTGGAGATTTTCTGCGGAAGAGAATAGATATATCCTAGGCAAAACGTCACTCAATCCCAGCGGGAGATGAGATACATCGTCTCTTAGTTCTCCCAAGTATATCCATTACTAATCTCCCCAAACCCCAATGTCTATTTACGTTTATTAGATACATTTAATTTCGTGCAATGCATGTATATACCAACCTTACCACAACATTTCTACTCATGATGCATGTCATCAATACACTTCACACAATTCAACAATTTATATTAAACATTTAGAATACAAAGAGTAAATCAAGCAACTAATGCTATATTCAATAGTTTAATCAATAGTTTATTAAGGGATGAAAACAACAGAAGACAGTGCAATTTACTTAACAGTTTCTAGCAGAAAGCAACAAGGAAGATTTCAATCATTTTTATATTTGCTGCAACTCAACCCTTTAACAAGACAGAAATCAACTGATTCAACATTATCTACCAACAATTTCTATTAACATGATAACAAACAGAAGCAACCCAATCAATAGAGGCAATATTTTCAACAGTTTGTCAATAACAACTTTCAATATTTGTTGCAATATTTTACCAAATCAGCAATTAATAGATTCAACATTATCTTCAAATAGTTTCGATGAACATGATAATAAGCCGGGATTTTCAAACCACCATAACCTTATCTTCAACAAGTTATCTTCAACAATTTATCGCTAATATAACAACAGAGTATAATTTCCATAACGGAGCACCACTCTCAACATTACTTATCCAACAGTAAATGTAATGACATAGAGCAATTTTTCCTATTTTCATATTTTCTTCTCAGTATTTTATCAAGACAGTGCAAGACAAGGCATAGTTTATAAAAGCATCAAAAGGATTGCAGAACAGAGAACCATTTCAACTCACAAAACAATATCATCAACAAGTTTTCTATCAAAGCTGTAGCTGGAAAAAAATATATCATCAACAAACAACACAAACAATCATAATCTTGTGATGTAGGCCACCTTTGGCAAAACACACCCAATATCTCTTACCTCTCTTCGTAAATCATTTCTTGCCAAAGCTCCTCCCTCAAAATCGCACAACAACACTCTTCAGAAGATAGAAGAAAACTATTGAATACCTTGAGAGAACACTAGAAGACTCCCATGTATTTTTCTGCCAATCTTCCATCTAATATGTTTATAAACGTTACAAGGAGAGATAGCAAGTCATGACAGTTCATTTTCCAGAATCTATTTCATTTTCCAGACGAGGGTTAACCTTTTTCCAGGTGACTATTAGTGTCTCGGTTGATCACCCCCTTCATGTGATTGATCGCAAATTTTGCAGTCATGACCATGATGGATCGCAATTCTGTCTTCTCTAGAAAAACCAATCGATCTCCCTCTAGTGGAGGATCAACTGTAGACCAACATTTTACAATCTATATAAATTCTGCTTTGGAACCGGTCGATCACCCCCTTCAATTGATCGGCCATTTCCAAAATTCTTGCAATCTGTAATAATTTGCTTAGAAAGAGATCGATCGCCAACTCTCTAGATCGACCATAATCCCTTAAAAATTCCATTTGTTCATTTTTCACTACAAATATTTAAACATCATATTAACAAAATGACAAATCTCTAGTTAATTCTTCATTATCATCTAACATATCCTTAAACATCAACAACCTTATTATCTTCAAGGATATAAACAACTCGGGGTATTACAATTCACTATGTCCAAATATACATCTTTTGACAAAACATATATAACACATAATTGAAGTTTTACATATAGATGTATTTTTTGGGTAATACACCTTCACTCTATGTTCACATAAGTTGGATTAAGTTTCTCACATACATCCCAAGATATAACTATGAGCCTAACTCTCAATAAGAAAATGAAAATGCTCAATGTATGCTCATGCTGTCTTAATACTAATGCTATGAAATAAAGAAAAGAACCTTTCTTTTCTATCCATTAATTTATATCCACGTAATAGTCCAGACTTTGGAGATTATCTATCCAAGAGAAAAGATACATCCTATGGTCCATCTTAGGCAAAACTGTCACTCAATCCCGACTAGGAATGAAATATATCATCTTGTAGGACCGTTGCTGACCTCCCCAACCTCCAATGCCTATTTATGTTTATTCAATCTATTTCATTAACCATGCATATGCGTACAAATAGTTTCGTGTGATACTTAATTATGATGCATGATGTGTATGCAATTCATGCAACCCTCAAACCCAAGTTCAAACATTTCATCATAATGGTATAGCAAGTATCATTACAATGCAAACCATCTACCTAACAATACATCAAACAACATTGCAACATTTCCGAATAATATAACCTAATATCTTACGATGTAAACCATAAGGGTAAAACACATGCATATCTCTTACATTAGGTCCTTTATGCAACTAAGCACTTAAGATATTTCTTCTCAATACCTTCAAAATTAATAAACATCCATTACTAACACAATAGAAATACAAACTTTTGAAACATGTATTGTAGGGTTTTTACCTGATTTTTACCCAACTTTGACCTCCCATAACTTTCACATTTCCTACCCAAAATCTTTAATTCCTAAACCTACTTCTTTCTTAAGGTGTCCTTAATAACATATCCAATTCGCTTAACTCATAAATTTCAGGAAAACAAACAATCAACATCAATCACCAAAGTCATCCGATTTCAACCTTTCTCTCCATTCCCACTTCATCTTTCCATCCTAACTTACATAACTTTATTATATTCTTAACGAAACGATAAAAGAACTTAACTTACCTTGAATTTCAAAAGGAGAAGAAATGGAGATTTCTGGAGAGATTCTTGAGAGAATTGTCTTTCCTTTACAAGTTTTAAATCTTCCACACCTTAAATTCTAAGTCTTTCCTCCTTCTCCAACACCAAGTTGGAGGTGTTGATATGCAGGACAAGCTCTGGAGTTTTCCACCCCAAAGGCATCCAATTAGAACGTGACATTCTATTCATTTTAGGTGACCTTTTGTATACTAGTCGACCACTTCTCAACAACCGGTCAACCACTTTTCTTCTCGAGGCTGACATTTCACGTTTTCTCCATAAAACTGGTTGACCACCTCTATTTTTCCGATCAACCGCAAAAAAACTCGAAAGCCCACATGTTTCAATCTTTTGGAATTTTGGTCGACCACTCAGCATTTGGTCGACCACAAATTTACCGGAGACACCCCTGTTTTCTAATATGTTGGAATTTTGGTCGACCACTCATCAACTGGTCGACAACAAATCTACCCAAGAGCCCCTTGTTTTCTCCCATGAGCAAAACCGGTCAATCACACCCAATTTGGTTGACCACTTCTTCAATAATTTGTCTCTCAGCCATTTGAATCTCTACTCCTCCTTAAGCCACAAAGCCATACTTCCCATTTACATAACATAACATAATTTCAATACATTCAATTTATATATCACATTTCCATACACATCCTTATCAACTAAAATATATATTGCATACACCATACTTTACATGGAAAAACATAGAAATTTTTGGGGTAGTACACCCTACATTGCTATTGCACATAAAGTTTGGTCCTCGTGCCGTCTAGTATATGGACTTTTTGTGACTCTTTTATAATGCAATTATTTTGTTTTGATATCTTGCAATGCGAAATAAAATCATTGAAGCAACATGCTATAAACTTAGCCCATCTTATCTAGATTGTTTTGTTTTAACATGTTAAGGTTATCGTATGTAGTTATATGGGTAGTGATTGACCTAAAGGAAGGTTCATGTTTCATATAATTATATGAACATTTTGCAGTGTTGAACATGTCAGCATTGTGAGGTTATCATGTGAACATTGAACTTGTCAAAAAAATAGGTTCATTGTTTGATAATTCTTATTGTCAATGTTTACTCGACCAAGTTACCACTTACAAGTTGATACTTTTAATCAAAATATTAGGTATTGACGTTGTGTCTTGTTTCTTGTGATAGATGCATTGTTATACTGAGTTATTGTTTGTAGTTAAATAATGCATATTGTTTTATTTTTGTGAGTTAATTTAGTTTTATTTTTCTCTATTTTTGTTAATGCTAATATGTCAAGTGTCACAACTCGGAGGTAGGCCTAAAAAAAATGTCAGGTTGAGTGAATTGATTCTTGGAGAGGATTCGATCACCCAGCTCAAGGTTTGGTTTATAGCAGAAGACTGAACTGCAAATCAAAGTCATAGCCCATGTGAGATGAGTCTAGGTCCACATAATGATCATGAGAAATAATAGCGTAAATAATCTAAACACTATGCATCAAATTCAAAGTCCAACATCATACAAATATTTGTTTACAGGTACCAATATCTCTTGAAAAAAAATTAAAAGGAAAAAAATGGGGAAATTGACCACCCGACAACTACTCTTGGCTTTCCTTGCATGTACTTGTTAGGGTAAGTGACTAACTCAGTAGGAAACTAATATTAAATGTAATGCGTGTAAAACTAGTTTTATCTTTTCTTATGAAAACTATGATTAAGAAAATGTCGTGCATGAATTTAAATTCATCTTGAAAACATTCTTTATTGTTAAAATAGGCTCCACGAGCCACCAAAGAGGCAATTTGTAACGACCCAGTTTTTCTTACGTTTAAAATCGCGTGAAATTTAAAACTTTCCTTTTTATAAAAATGTTTGAACGTTTTTCTTTCATAAAATCCAATTGTTAAATTCTTTACCTACAACCTTTTCACAAATTTCAACAGAAGTAATAAAACTCCTTTCATTTATAATTAAACACTTTGCATTATTAAAACTATAATTACTTTTAGAAAATACAGCGGAATACTTATTAGTTAAACAAAACATTTAAGAATATATTCCAAAAGCTTTTACAATTTGTTTCTATTTAACATCTTTTAACCCAACCAGCTACATGACTCGTGCGTGCAAATATTTCACCAACTACTCCAAATCTATTCTCGTACATATGCCTACATCACGGGGAAAACAATGAGCAAAATGCTCAGCAATAATTAAAATGAAATGCAATGCAGATGCTATGCGTGATCATACGATGCATTACAGAAAAGAACCGTATCTTTTCTATCAAGTTGAGAGTCAGATATGTCCTATGGTCATGCATCTATCCGTCACTTCGGCAAGGAGATATATCCTATGGGATCACCATCATGACCGTCACCGCACTCTTTCGTGGAAGATGTTAGGATTTCAGTACAAGAGGAGAGGATACATCCTACGATCCACGTGGTTAACCGTCAATCTAATGGGGAGACAGATCCTATGTTGTCCTCACCGATGGATCGTCATCACTCATCCCGAACCCTCACACACCTATTTACATATATTATGCATGACATGCAATATGTTGACAATTTTTATATGCCCTAAATATGATGCATGGATGTCAAATATAGTTCACAATTATAAGAGATTACACAACAATATCAACAAATCAAGGAGAGAAATTTAAAGGTCAAAGAGGGACTATCAATTTAAATTAACTTTATTAACAAAGATGAATTGATTTAACAGGGGACAATTTATATTAACTAACAAGGGAATACTAATGCAAGCATTCAACAGTAAATTAGTTTAACCAACATCTTCACTATCCATATCTTCCAAGGGTAATAACCGATTACAGATCCTCTTTCCGTTTCCACCAAGTTATGTTTAACAAAATTAAACCTATAGAAATATTATACTTCACAAGGAGGCAGTAAAGGGAAATGCTTTAAATAAAATCCATGGCAGTCTTTATCTAACTAAATGCAGTAGTTAGTTTCCCAGTAAAATGATAATGGCTATTAACAACTTTCCAATTCCTTTATTTGTAGCAGGTTATCGATGATAACAATTAACCCAAGCAAGAATCAACTTAGCAACCCATCAATATTTGACAACAAGAATTCAAGCAATAATCACATCCAGTTAATTATTGACGTTCGGAGCAAATATTGACACTAAACAGTGTTATAATTTCACACAAACATAGTAGAAAGTTCGTAATCAACTAAGTTTCACCACTAGTAAGGTAATACAATTAATCGCTTCATTTGAATTAATAATCCAAAGGAGCATGGTATACTTTTCCAAGCAACCAACATTCTCATCTCACAGGCAAATTTTAGTTTCACTTCACAGTAAGACAGTGGCAGTATTTAACAAGAAACTGAAACAGCAATTCGCAGTTTACAACGAGCAGTAAAACTAGAAAACCAACACCAAATGAATGTTCAATAATCAAACAACAAACAACCTGTGATGTAGAGCCTCCACTGGCCAACATACATCATAATTCTTACATTCAGTAGAATGACCCACCGCAGCAGTTGGTCCAAAGCAGCAACAACCAAGAAATTTCCTAACCGAAGATCTCCACTTTTCTCACTAAGTTGTAGCTCACCTAGTAGGAAATCCAGAGTTCTAGAAGCGTCACCTATGCCACCAGTTATAGACGAGGGAGAGAGGGAGAGAGATATGGACACATGCGGATGAAGGGGACCATCTTCCATTCCAAAGGAGGGGGACCCAACCAGTCATTGTCGTGTGTGAGGTTCGCCGCCGATAGGGAAGAGAAGCAGATTTTGTCGTGAAAAAAATGAAGATAGGGGGTGATATTATGTCTGGTAGAAGCTGGAATTCTCGCCCAAAATTTGCTTTTCACAAAATAGGTGGTTCTATTATTCCATCTCTAACGTCTGTCTACCTCTTTGTTGTAAGGGACATCCATTCTATAGCAAGGGCGTCCGTTGCCTTCATTATTTAGACATTCATCATTCCAAAAGAGATGTCCATTACCTTCTTTGCCATAATAGACACCTGTTCCTCAATGAGGGACGTCCATTCCACTTATCCACACAATGTCTGTCTTTCATAAAAGGTTGTCCATGTCCATCCTTTCCTCGCTATGATGGATGTCCGTTCCCTTATAGGGGACATCTGTCCTTCCATAATGATTTCTCTCCTCATTTTCAAATGACGACATTCACATTAAATCTTGACGCCATTCCCCATTACTTCTATTTCGAATGTCTTTTATTCATAAAGGACGTCTCATACATCAAAACGACGCCGCGTCCTTCATACAAACAATGCTGCCCGTTTCTATCTCATCTATCGGACGTCCATTTTCTCCCTTGAGGGACGTCCGTGGTTGCTCAAACGATGCCATATCCATCAAAACACCCACCATCCATAAGAACATCCGCCCAAAATGGGCGTCCATTCCACATAATAGACGTCCATCCTTCTATAAAGGACGTCTGTTATCCTTCATTAGTTCAAACATCCGTCTTTCCATAGCGACGTCCACCTTTTCCAAAGGCATCCGTCAACCCTCACACAATAAAGGACGTTCGTCCCACTACAAGGGACGTCCCTTCCAGCATCAAACGATGCTGCTTCCTCTTCATTTAATTTCTTTCCAAATTCTTACTTTATTTAATCAATTCCAATTATAATAATTTTCATCAATTAAATTTTCAATAAATATCCAAATAATCCCTTATCTAAATTTACACCAAATTAATTTTTCAATTATCTTTACTTAATTCCATTACGGAAAAATCAGAATATTTCATCCCATGAGAAAATCATCACAAAAATCTCAAAAACTCATAATTACCATTACACAATCAACAAAAAATTGTTGGATATCTAGCTAGCTCTACTAAAATAAGCATACATCATTTTTTACAAGTTATAAACAAGGATCCATATAATCCAAAAATGGAAACACCTCATGAACTTGGAGGTAGAACTATGAGAGTAATCCGAAGATCAAGCCACCTCATAGGGGTTGTTGGTGAACTGTTCAGTGATGACACAACCCAAAACAAATACACCTTAATAAGGTTTTGGGATTAAAAACTCAAGGAGTGCATCAACACCGACCTATTAACCATTTTTACAAGCATGCAAACAAAACATCTCCATGTAGTAGAAGATGTGTTGGGATAGCCTCGTGATACTTTGACACTATGATTGTCCAAAGTATCAAAATGATTCATCCTCCCTGTATCAGTAATAGAGCAAACCATGAAATACCACACATTTAAAGAAAATGTGTTAAACTCATGTATACATACGTAATATAAAAAATAATTGGGTAAATGACAAATCAACGATCGTGGTTTGTGGTCAATAACAAGTCAACCACTATGGTATTTTTTCTAACAATTTAACCACTGACGTATGGGAAAATGACAAAATAAACATTGCGGTGTCTTTTCGCTGTGTCTCACAAGAAAGACACCGCGATTTTTGTGGTGTCTTGCGCACACCGCTAAAATCGCGGTGTCTCACAAAAAAGACACCACGATTTTCACGGTGTCTGTGCAAACACCGCAACAATTGCGGTGTCTCACAAGGAAGACACCGCAATTTTCACATTGTCTAGGCAAGACACCGTGAAAATTGTGGTGTCTCACATGGAAGACACAGCAATCTTCGCGGTGTCTCAAATGGAAGACACCGCGAAAATCGCGGTGTCTCACATGGAAGACAACACTATTTTCGCTGTGTCTGCACAAGACATCATGAAAATCATGGTGTCTCACTCCTAAAATGTCGCAGGATGAAATGCACAACCGCGATTTTCGCGGTTGGATTGAATTAGAAACACTCCGATCAACCATGAAAGAGAAAGGACTGCAGAAAATATGTGGGTGCAGTTGGATTGAAGTAGGCGGAGTAGTTCATGAATTTCTGGTTGGAGATGTGTCACACCCCTTATCAGATAAGATTTATGCAAAGCTTGATGCATTAAACAAGGAAATGAAAGCAGCTAGTTACGTTCCAACCAGTGAATTTGTGTTGTTCGACATAGAAGATGAGGAGAAGGAGCACTTTCTAGGTTGTCATAGTGAAAAGCTGGCAATATCATCCTGTGAGAGGCTAAGTATCATACGACTCTCCTTTCCACTTAAAAAATACTGCTCGTATCCTGTACATTATAAACAAAACCATTTTGATTTATGAAATACAGTGGACGAAAGGAAAGGGGGAGGGAGTTCCATTCCTCCATGGAACACCGTTGATTGGAGTCTTCCTGTCAGACACCGTGATTTTCGCGGTGTCTGTGCAAGACACCGCGAAAATCACGGTGTCTTTCTTGTGAGACACTGTGAAAAGACACCACGATGTTGGTTTTGTCATTTTCCCATACGTCAGTGGTTAAATTGTTAGAAAAAATACCATAGTGGTTGAGTTGTCATTGACCACAAACCACGATGGTTGATTTGTCATTTACCCAAAAATAATTTAATGTCGAACAGTTCTCATTGGGTTTTCATATGTGACAGCCCATAAAATAAAGTTTGAAAACCATGATGTAATGTTATGCGATAAAGTATAAAATCCTTATCTTTGCGGCAACCTTTCTTACCGACTAGAGCAACAACTTTCTCGGGAATTGGCTCAAAATCCACGAACTCATCATAGCCTAAAAAGATGTCAAAGGTTAAGAATTTTCATCAATAAATCAGAAGGGAATAGTGAAAGGGTCCTATAACGGGACTAGAAACCCAATCGACGTGTAAATGGCTCATTAATATAAAAAATGCACTACACAGTCAATCTAAGACCTTCAGTGGTTGACCAGGGACCTTTAGCGATTGACCAAGTGTAACGTCCCCCGGTGCTCCCAGTACAATATTGTCCGCTTTAAGCCGAAGTCCGCATGGGTTTGTTCTTGGGGTTAGCCCAAAACGCGTTGTACTAGGCAGGAAGGGGCTCCATGCTTATATACCATGCATTTTCTACTCTCCCAAGCGATGTGGGATTGTGCCCCCCTGATATGGGCCGGACCCACAACTGGGCCTTTCCTGGCCTTCACATGGCAGGATGCCACAATCTCTCCCCCTTGGGGACCCGACGTCCTAGTCGGCCACACTTTCGGTTGGGATTTCACTCTGATACCATTTGTAATGTCCCCTAGTGCTCCCAGTACAATATTGTCCGCTTTAGGCCGAAGCCCGCACGGGTTTATTCTTGGGGTTAGCCCAAAACGCGTTGTACTAGGTAGGAAGGGGCTCCATGCTTATATACCATGCATTTTCTACTCTCTCAAGCGATGTGAGATTGTTCCCCCTGATATGGGCCGGACCCACAACTGGGCCTTTACTGGCCTTCACAGGGAGAATTTGTAATATCCCTCGGTGCTCCTAGTACAATATTGTCCGCTTTGGGCCGAAGCCCGAATGGGTTTGTTCTTGAGGTTAGCTAAAAACGCGTTGTACTAGGTAGGAAGGGGATTCATGTTTATATACCATGCATTTTATACTCTCCCAAGCGATGTGGGATTGTGCACCCCTGATATGGGCCGGACCCACACCTGGGCCTTTCCTGACCTTCACAGGGTGGGATGCCACAATCTCCCCCCCCTTGGGGACCCAACGTCCTTGCCGGCCACACTTCCGGTCGGGATTTCACTCTGATACCATTTGTACTGTCCCCCGTTGCTCCCAGTACAATATTTTCCACTTTGGACCGAAGCCCGCACGGGTTTGTTCTTGGGGTTAGCCCAAAACGCGTTGTACTAGGTAGGAAAGGGATTCATGCTTATATACCATGCATTTTTTCTCTCCCAAGCGATGTGGGATTGTGCCCCCCTGATATGGGCCGGACCCACACTTGGGCCTTTCCTGGCCTTCACAGGGTGGGATGCCACACCAAGGCACTGGAGCAGTTGAACAGTTTAGGCTGCGGTCGACCAACCAGTTGGTGCGGTTGACTGTCTTAGCCTAATAGACATTATACTTAATTGTTTTGATGATGAATTATTAATTTGATTATAAGTTGTTTATAAATTGGATAAATTGTTTATCATTTATTATAGCTATGATTTTAATTGGAAATACCCTCAAACAAGGGTATTTATATTTACTAATAGGGTTTAAGTTTATGTAGTTAAAAGTTTGATCATTTGGACTTAGAAGCTTCAAAGAATGCAAAACACGCAGTAGCGATCAACTAGATCAGAATGGCGATCGATGGAAAATCTTGCATAGAGCAAAGGATTTCTGAATTTGACGAGAGGCAGTCAACCAGAGGAGAATGATGATCGACCAAAAATATTACAGATTGCTCCATATTTTGAAGAAGTGAAGATTGCTCGATTGGGATGAAGGGCGGTGGATCAGAAATTAGACAGAGTTGATTTAAGTTCTTAACTTGCATTGAAGTGGTTGACCAGAGTTGAGAGCAGGCAACCAGTGTGGACGACCAAAGCGAAGAATGGTCGACCAAAAGCATGATAGTAACATCCAACGGTCAGGAAGTAGTGAATCAGAATGCTGAAGTAGTAGACCACTATGCGGAAGCATTATGAAATCATTTGTTTACAAAGTGGAACTAATAAACTAATAATTTAATTACAAATTGGAAAACTTAGTTTAATTACAACTTAAGAAGCTCAACTTAATCAACTATTTCCCTTTTTACCCTTTTTATGCCTGACCAGTCTCGAACTCCCTTGCGCGTGCAAATCCATCATCCACTACTTTTATTGTTTGTTTGTCTTTTCTTTACTCCTAGTCTGTGCATTTATTCCACATACACTTACCTACATCTACACCACAAGCAACTATAAGCAACTGACCTGTCACGACCCGAAGACGGGCCTAACAGAACCGCCGGGTCAGGCGACCCGATCCTCATAGAGAACCCGATCACCCAGCCCAAGGCGTGAGTTTTCGCGGAAGACTTATAATATTTAATTCGACCCAGATAATATGGGCCTAGGTCCGAGTAGGGATCACGAGAAGATAACAGTGCATAAATTAAAATATAATCCAAGTACTGTGCAACAAATCCAAAACCAACTATGTTTAAGGTTTACAGACCCAAATGGAAACATAAATGTCCTCACCAAATAACGATGAATCACTCAAGTAGAAATAATAAAACGCTTCAACTCCTGATCCTCAGCTACTCTTTGCCCTTACCTGAAGTTTTTGGGGGAGGAGTCATTAGGGGTGAGTGACTAACTCAGTAAAGTATGGCTATACTAAATGCACCTCATGCAAAACTGGTATTGTACATTTTTCGAGAACAAGGTTATGTTTCATACTACCGTACATGGATTTTTTAAAAATCACTTCAAACTCTTTATCATTTTACCAAACCGACCCAAGGGCCATCGATGAGGCTTTTATTAAAAATCTTGCTGTATACATAGACAACTATACCTCGTAAAATAGGCCATCATCGTTTTCCAATTTGAAAACGTCGTCAGTGAAAAGGGGTGGTCACTCATGGACTCACCCGCCACACAACATAGAAGAGGTGGTCACCCGTCGATGACAACACCTTATGAGGCAGGAATAATGACGACGATCCGAAGATTCCGTACGTCACCCGAGTTGCTGGCACACCAGGCTGCACGACACAACTCGTATAATCGTATAATCAAATAAAACGGATACAGTTGCTCGCTACATGTGGACTTAGGATAAACAAGTCTCAGCGATTGACAACCGTCTGATCCGTGGGACAAATCCTGGCCAGGTTTAGGGGCTTGCGACCCAAGGAGGCGTCATCACCCTCCCATACGAGGTTTACGACTTTCAGGAGTTTCAACCTGAGGACACGTCACCAATGCCCCACCTATATTTTTTGCACGTCAAACAATCAACCTTCACGCAGCAGAAGGTATCAAAGGGGATGGCGGATCCATCCCTCAACATGTGCACAATAAATCTCAAACCTTGTACGAAATTAAACTTGAGAAAACATACTACTAATAAAAACGGACGTGCTGTCGAACAGTCCCCGTCATTTTCCAAGTGTGGTAGTCCACAAAATAATTATTTTGGAAAACGGGATAGGATGCAATATAATGCAACAGGTGTAGAAATCCCTACCTCGACGACGGTCTGCCTTACCAACCAGAGCAACCAATTACGCAAGAATCGTATCACACTCGCTGAAATTGACCAAGCTTGACAAATGTATAAACGCGAGAATATCATAATTAAATTCTAGGAAAATAAGCGAGGGTCTCATACAAAGACCAACCAACTTGCAAAGAATTCCAATAAAATTTCCAACTTTATCTAACAACATTCTTTAAACTTAAAATCCAACTTTAACCAATATAGAACTCAAGACCAAAGTTCAATTCATACTCCTTAGATTACTTACCTTCAATTACAATTAAAATCCAACATTCAAAATAACAACTCAAGTTAGGATCTCCAAATCCACCAATGGCAAACAACAATTATTCTCTACTCTTTCGACTTCAACATTTTAGTAAACTCCAACTACACAAACGAAGTCAAACCTTTTCAAAGACAAGTAACTGAACCCAAGAACAGCCCTAAACTAACATATCAACATTCTTTACCGTCTTTAGGGCAGAAATTAAATTTAGGGAACCTAACAATTATTTCCAGCAGCATAATACATTCTGAAATTTCAAGCAGGAATTAAACACTGCAACATTCCCATCCAAACAACCAAAAACATCGATGACAGTTTATCACCAGCCATATTCTATAATCGCAGCAGTTTAAACAAAAACCTGACAGCTACGCTATTGATGGCAACAATCAGAATCAAATTATCCAAACAACAATACATTATCGAATCCTTTCCACCAAATAGAAACAACATCCAATGTGGCAGAAAATCTTAACACAAGATAATCTAAACAGAGGATTTCCTTCGACATTATCTCACCAATAAAAATCCAACAGACCAGTAAGTCATTCATACAGTTCTTTCATCCAAAATCCAACCAAAATTTCCAAAAACTAATCAGAATCACATTCTGAAATCCATTATTGAATCAAAGGCTTAATGAGAATTGCTCACCCAACAGAACAGAATAGGATTGCGTTCTGTTTACTCGCCGAAATCGAAATTGTGCTCGGATTCGGAGTTGTCGTCGCCGAAGGTTGTCCGTCCAAAATCTTTCAGATCGATCGCTGTAAACCCACAACACAGATCAACCAACAATCTCTCAAAACGAACTTAACATCAGAGCAAAACTCAGATTCAAAAAATCTCACCCACCGAATAGATCGGATCTGTTTGTTGTCGGAATCAGGAAATCGGTTCGGCCTCGAAGCTGTCATCGCGGATCTGAGATCGCCTGCCCGCCGGAATTGAAGGAACAGGCTCGGGTTGAGCTGTTCTGTCGCCGGCGTCGCTCGGGATCGGAAGCCTGCGGCCACCGGCGTTGTTCTTCTGCAGTCCGGGAGTCAACCATCGCTCTCGCCTGACATCGCTGCTCGCCAGTTCGTCGTTTGCAGCCCTCGCGCGGTCGCCGTTTGCCATTTTCCAGTCGCGGTTTCGTCCTTCTGCGAGCGACCGTCGCTGCCATCGCCGTCCTCAGCTCGGGAGTCACCGATTTCGCTGGTCGCCGGGATCTTTCTCGCGAATGTTGTCGGCCGGCGTCTCTCTTCTCCCTCTCGAGGGGGAAAGAATGGGGAAGAGGAAACCCTTGTTTCCTCTTGTCAAGGTTTGTTTGTTTGTTTTTTTTTCCTTCAAATTAAACCTTGAACTTTCTATCTCAAATATTAATGACGGGATTTCTTCCCTTTTTTTCCCCCCATTTCATCTCTCATCTTTTCCTTTTCCTATTTCAATTATTCTAACTCATTTATTTCCTTTATCCAATAATTCCCTAATTTCTTTTCACAATTCAAATAAATGTATATAAATCAATTATACACATTATATATCACATAGGCTATTCAAACTCTCAATTTAATCCAAACATCATCTAACGATATTATAGATCCAATGCAACTGTCCAATTTCGTTCCTTAATTGAATTCTTTATTCGAAAAATTTCAACTTCACCGATTTTGACCAAATGACCAAATTTGCGTATGTGGCCGCTACACGACAATTCGGTCTACTTCAACGCTATGACCGATTTTCAACGCGAAAAATTTACACGTGGAATTTTTTATTTAAAAATTTCACGGCTTTTACATGACCTCCTGTGTGCATACTAGCTGTCAGGCTACTCTCTAGCCTCCTGTGTGCATACTAGCTACCAGACCAGACCCAACCACCCTATTATTCTATCATTCATTCTTACATTTTCCTCACTCATGCATGCGTCCTATTCTTTTCAATTAGCATGATCCATGAACATACATTCTGAACCTAGCATGATGCATGATGCTTCACTACATAACATTCATAATAATTGAAGTGCGCATTACATAAAAGTAAATGGAATTGAAAGCAAACTAAATTTGAAAGTGCATATAAAGAATAGCAATAATTGAATGAGCACATTAGAGAACAATTATAATTAAAAACCTATACAGAAAAAAAGTATGATATTGAATCTAAACAGCGAAAGAACAATAAACTAAACATGCTCATGAAGATAAGATAATTATTCTAGTTCTTAGTTCTCTAGCCCTGTTAACTTCCTAATCCATTTACATGCTTCTTACATTCATTATTCTAAGTGATTATCCTGATTAGTTATCCTAGGTGAGTTACATGCTCGAGGGAATTTTCAACTATCAAGATAGTTAGTTATTCTAACTAATTACATGCTCAAGGGTTGATTACATGATTTTATCATAACTAATTATTCTAATTACTTAGTATGCTCAAGGAAGATACGATTAGCAATCTAGTTAGTTATCCTAATAATTTAACATGCTCTTACAATTATTAATTAACATTTAAACATGCTGGACCTAGCTAAGTTAATATGCTGGTTAATTAACATGCTTAGCTAATTGATTTACTTAAGTAATAATTACCATACTTGGGTTAATTGCATTCTTTAGTTGATTACTTACTCTAGTTAAGCTGATTAACATGCTTAAGGGATTATTCATGCTAGTAAATTGAACATGTTAACTAATTAAGCATGCTGGTTAGTTAATTATAAACATGCTAATTGAACATCAACATGCTTGAGTCTAGTTGATTATTCTAGTTAGGTTAATTAATATGCTTGGGTTAATTGCATACTTAAGTTAATTAACGTTCTTACATCTAATTAGTTTGCTTAAGTCTAATTAATTTATTTACATGCTTAATTTAACTACCGGGTTGACATATTCAAGTGATACAATAAACAAATTGATGCCAGAACAAAATGGAAGAATTAACTGCATTTAAACATCCAATAGCAAAATAACATTCTTAGCTCATTTTCGGACTTTACATAACCGATTATCTTTTACTTGCTCTGTTTTTGTTTCAACCATCATTTCACTATCAATTGCAAGAACTTCACAATGAGAAATGATAAAGTTAATCACAATAAACACAGAGAACACAACAACCAGAATCATCAATTAAGGGACTACACTACTAACACCAGGAATATCTATAGCAAAGTAAATCAACTTAACAGTACAACAGAGTAAATCAACTCAACCAGAAAATACAGTTGCAATTCATTCAAGGAATATAGCGCTTACAACTAACTACTTAGCTAACAACAATTGCAGTAAACATTTCAAGACACTAACGTAACTCACACACCCATACTTATGTTGCAGGGTCTCCTCTGGCCAAGACACCCCTAATCCTTACTAAGTGATGAACACAAGCAGGGACAGCCCTCCACTTCACGGTTCCAGCAGCCCCAAGCAACTCACTTATGGCCAGTAGAGAGCCACACACAGCAGCTCCACTTCCAGCTTCTAACTCACCCCTCCTTTTACTCACTTAACCCACACAAGCTCTCACAACTCTCACTCAACCCATGAGCTCACATGCAGGGAAGGGAGAGCTTCTCACATAAAAGGGGAAGCTCAAACGTAATATGGGTAATGAAGGGGAGAGAAGGAACATATTACCTGAAGACAAAATCATGGCTGGAGGGCAGGGAGGAGGCCAGCTACGGGCATAGGGAGGTGATTTCATTGCCTGTGGTGGGGGAGGGTCACTTCCTGTAGAGAAATTGTGAAACCTGAGAATTTTCAAGAAAGTAAATTTCACGTGTAAATTTTTCGCATTTTAAATCGGTCATGACGTTAAACAATTGACGCGAATTATTGTGTAATGACACACGTGAGATTTTGATCAATTAGTTGAATCAGTGGAATTGAAAATTCCCGAATGGAAAATCAATTCAAGAAATGGAATTGAAGAACTAAACTAGACTTATAATGTTGTCAGACGATAATCGGAATAATTCGGAATTTAGAAGAAGTAATGAAATATATATTATATATGTATTTGGATATTAATGGAATTAGAATGAGGGAAAAAATTGGATTAAATAATGGAAGTTTATATTAAATGAATTAGTGGATGAATTGTGGGAGTTAAATGAAATTAAGGAAAGTGGTGTGATTAAAATAAAAAGAGAAGAAAAGGTGGGAGAGGAAAATTTTGGCGGCAAGTGCAAGGAATTAAGAGGGAAGAAAGATAATGGAATAAATTAAAGAAATGGGAAAAGAGAGAGAGAAGCAGTGCATAGAAATGAAGAATAAAAGAACAAAAAAAAAAAAGAATAAAGAAGGGAGGAAGAAGCAGTTTTACGAAAAAGGGAAATAGGGTTCCCATTGTTGGCCCCTGCTTCTTTCGGTCAAGAGAGACAGTTTGCGAGAGAGGGAGAGTGACGGCGAGAGGGGAATCGCCCGAGTGACCTGGAGCGCGAACGGCGACTGGACAACGACCATTGACGTCGTCTGTGGCGTTCAAGCGGCCTGTGAACGACCGAGCGGACAAGGAACTCCGTGGGTTGGAGGCGATTCTGAGCGGGCGACGTCGGCTGAGGCAGGGACGAACGATCTTGACGTTCATGAGCTCCATTAAGCGACGGAGCATCTCCGTTTGAAGCGATTCGGACAGTCACCGAGGACACCCTGCACGACGAAGTGTTGGCCGGAGCTGAGAGCTTTGATTTCTGGCGACGAACAGACCTCAATTCTGCTCAGTGGGTGAGGCTTTTTGATTCGAGTCTTTACTTCGATGTTAAGTTCTATTTTGGGATGTCGTTGGTTGATATGTGTTGCGGGTTTACAACGGTCGAATTGAAGGATTCCAGAGAGACAACCTCCGGCGATGGCGGCTCCGAATCTGATTTTCCGTTGGGTCACAACAGAACATCCGATTCTGTTCGGTGGGTGAGCTGGACACTTTTATTCTGATTTATAGTTCTGAAATTGTATCGGGCTGGTTGGTTGGTCCTATTTTGTGAGTTTGATTAAATGATTTATGCATTTCACTAAGTTAAAGGAATGCAAATATATTGCTTTCGTTTGTTACTGAAGAAAATTAGCCTGGTTCTGTTTTTGGATTCTTGGAAATTGGGTGATGCACTCTGCCTTGTTTTGTTGTTGGATTATTTTTGAGAAACCGAGGGAGTAAATTGTTGTGGGGATAACAGTATGGAATTGGATCTTACTTCATGTTGTTAGGGTGAGAAGAATAATTTGAGGATTTTAGTTGATTTATGAGTCTCTTTGGGTTTTAGCTATGAGTGAGAAATTTATGTTCGATTGTTCCTATTGTTGGATTCATTATTAGTCATTGGAAATGATTTTGGGCCTTGATTGCTAGTGCTCTTCTTTTTATTGAATGATGGTTATGGATTGATGATCAAGGGTGGTTTAGTTATTTTGCTTGGATTAATTGAAGCTGCGGTTTTGCTATGGAACTTGAAAATTTTCAGCCTCAAAGTTGTGTTGGTTAAGGTGGGATCTAACAATGTACATGAGATTTTGGATTTTTGAAACTGTACAAGTGTTCATAATTGGATTATGAGTTTAAAGAATATTATTAGATAAGATTGAGAATTTTGTTAAGATTAATAAATTGATCACTTACACTTCGATTGGGCTCCTACTCTGGTATAGGACTCTCCGTTTATTTTTTTGGGATTAATTTATGAATTCTCGCGTTTGGTATATTTGCCAGGCTTGGATGATTCCAGCGAGTGTGATACGATTCTTGCGTAATTGGTTGCTTCACTCAGTAAGGCAGACCGTCATCGAGGTAGGGGCTTTATACTTAGTTGCTTGCATCGCATTGTATAGTTTTCAAAATAAAACTCTATTTTGTGGATTACCACACACGAAAAACCTGACGGGGACTGTTCGACAGCACGTCAGCTTTTATATTATATATGTACGAAAGTTTTACACGTTTACTTTTGTGCATTAGATTTCATGTTTTATGTGATGATTATAACTTGTATGGGATGAATCCTCCTGACACTTTGTACGGTCCCAGCGTCAAAGTATCAAGGGGACATCCCCGATACATCTTCTATTGCGTGGAGATGTTTTGTTTACGCGCTGTGTGAAAATAGGAGACATTGGGAAGGTGTTGACGCTTCTGTGGGTTGCAAATCCCTAAACCTGATCAGGGTATATCACAGGTGTGTCGTTGACGGAATTTGCTCATGACTCTCTGGAATCACGGGTGTGTTGTTGACGGAATTTGCTCATGACACCCCGGAAGACGGGCCGGGTCTACGGACCGCCGTCATTTTTCTTCCTACTGCCTCATGAGGTGTTGCTTGCGTTAAAGGCTGCCTTTCTATGCGTTTGTTCGGAGGAGTACTTGAGTGACCCTCCTTTTTCACGGACTACGATTTCCGGTATAAAACACGACGAGAGTATTTAAGCCTATAGTTGTCTATATATACAACCATGTTTTGTTAAACCTCGTCGGAGGCCTTGGGCCCAATTTCCTTGAGACGGAAATGTTTTAAACGCTTTATTAAAATGTGCATGATTCCCCGAAACACATGGTTTTCAAGAAATGGTAAAATAAGTTTTACACATGCATAGTATTTAGTATAAATTTCATACTGAGCTAGTCACTCACCCCACAACTCCCACCACTCCAGGTAAATTAAAGAGTAGCAGAGCATGCACGGATTAGTTGTAGACCTTGTTCCATTTCTTCCCGTTTTCTTTAGTTGAACCTTTATTTATTGGTAAGCGTAACATGGGATGACTTTAACTTTTAATTTGGATGACTGTAAAAGTGCTTAACTTGGTTGTTGAATTCCCTGGATTGTATGCACAGTACTTATTTGGATTTTTAAGTTTATTAGTTCCGCAATATTTTTTTATTCTTGCAATCACTATATGGACCGTGGCCCATCACAAGTGGGTTGCGGCTGGGTATTTATACAAGTCTTCTGCAACAATTTAACTAGCCTTGGGCTGGGCGACCGGGTCTTCTACGAAGACCGGGTCGTTTGGCCCGACGATTCTGTCCGGCCCCCCTCCAGGTCGTGACAGAAATCATGGCTATCCTACGTTTTCCTACGATTTTCCATCATTTTATCGCTATTTTATTCGTAGGTTCTGGGCTAATTTGGAAGAGTGCGGTCACATAGGTCTCATCCACAAGGCTAAAATATCGCAGGCTAAAATGAGGCTTTGGACGAGAGAATGCATCCCCGTCCTATCCGTACCATCCACAAGTGACTTGTGGACGCCAAATTGCATCTACACGTAGCGTCTATGTGTCATCCGAAAGTGTCCTAAAATAGGACAGAGGCAAATCGAACGAGGCCTCAACTCGTCCGTAGCCATCCCGACTCGTCCAAAACTTTCCAGGTTTAGAACAAATTTGATGCGGACGCAATTCCTCTCGTCCACATCGTTTAGACCTCGTCCACAACTTCACTGTACAGTGAAATTAGGATGTAGAAGCATGTCCGGAGTCGTTCCCAGGCTGAGGGTGACGTGCAATGCTCTTGCGGACGACACTTCTCATCTGCAAGGTCGACCGCATGCGTCCGGAAGTCAATTTCCAGACACATAGGACGTGAATCCACATCCTTTTGGTATCCCAACGTCAGTACCGTTACGCAATGCACTTATGGATGACATAATGCATCTGTGGTATCGTCTGCAGGCGTCCGTAAATGCCTTGGACAGCCTTTCCTCGCATTTCTCCGGCTTAACTCCTATCTCATAACAATTTCTCCATGAATATCCATCATAAAATGAAACGTATAAATATGCAATGTAATGTCCTACTTAACCCTTTGTCCCTTAATTACATCACTTAAATGGGAAAAACGTGACGGAAATACCACTAGACTTAATGCTCTAGCATGCTCTTGGTAATACCTTGATAACTGTCCAACTTAAAAAGTCGGGGTGTTACATACTCCCCTCCTTAAAATAAATTTGTTCTCAAAATTTGCCCTACGTAATACTCTCGCTAACCCAGCTACGCTTCAAATCTTTTCTTAGCTACCCCATTCGATGACGTAGTTCCCTTGTGGTCCCATGGCTTCATTATATCTACTATCTACTCCTTTTTCCTATAACTATCCACTTGACTTCGTCCAATAGCGTCTCTCACACCAAAATTCGATAAAACTTTTGTGTTCTTTCACCACCAAACTTCCGCTACGCAACTCTGATTACAGCCATTCCAAGGAGAGAAATGCCTTAATCATAGCCATTCTTGAACACCAAGAACAAAATGACAACTTTCATATATCCAAACGTCACCTTAATCCAATAAATACTTCACCATTGCCACTCCACTCCTGAATCTGCAGCACTTTTCTCCTAAGTTTGACGTTCCATATCAAATTTCCTACCAGATCCATGTGAATTCAACACCCACTTGACGTCGAACTCACATTCCCTATACGATTCTACCTTCGCAGATCCTTTACACTCCAAGACTTAACACTTAACACTTACGCCTTCCATGACTTTGGCATATTCGAACGTACTCTCTACCGTCAGATCTGTCCATTCAAGGTTTCCCGAGTTATGAACTGCACAGCTCCTTAGCCAAGTTAGATGCGTTCCGTCTTGCTTCTCTTTTCGTATCTGTACTCATTTCTAACCGGATTCAATTTTTATTCCTGTGGCTGTCTCCGATTCCGTCTCCATTCTTGTTCTCGTATCCATTTCCAGAAATAACTCTGAAAACTTCATTTCTGTTTTCGTTTCCGTTCCCATTTTCGTTCTAGCTTTGTCCCCGCCTTTGTCTCCTTACTCATTTTTGGAGAAGCTCAACTGATTGAATCTGCTCTTGTCGTACATTTGTACAGTCACGTTCTCAGTTACCTTGATTGCTTTCAAATCGAGATGGAGAACATAATCCAAGTTGGACACAAGTACTCTTATCCCCTCAACCTTAATCCAATATTACTCCACTCATGTCAAAAACCGCTGTCAAGTCCAAATTGGTCCTACCTTAAATCTCTAGTCCTTATAGGAAATCTAACCTAGCGCATTCTTAGTCAACTACCCTTATCATCCAACTTTTTACAACCCACTAGGTTCTACTTCTTACTTCTTTCCTCAAAGTCTGACTTTATTCGCTAAGTCCTTCTTCCAGGTCATACTAGAGAACAACTAATTGGTTGATGGATTCCTATTCCCCTATCGGTTTCGTCCTAGATGTTCTTCCCTTCGTCCTTCCTTGTCTAATCTTGTCGTAGCCTAAACGTTCACGCTTCACATTCTAGCTGGCCTAATTAACTCTCATACCTAGGCGATCTTGGTTAGCTATCTAATTGGTCTAACTTCACTTTCTATCTACGTGACCTCATTTAACTATCTAGTTGGTCTAACTTCACTTGGGATTCTGTTTTCACTTATTTCCAAAAATTTGGGTAGAGTCTCCCCTATTTGTATACTCCCCCAAAGCTACATACATCCTGCATAAAATCTCAAGCAGTTCCAGAATGTTCATCATCCATTTCATTAAACATATTCCGAGTCTAAATTTACATCATGCATAAAATATTGGTACACCCACTAGCATACTATATCCAATAGATAGAGGGGTACCCATTCCACTACAAAATACCTAACCACCACTCAGTTTATTGGCTCAAGCCCCCACAGTGCAGGTCAAAGAACTCCTTCATCCTCCGGGTGGGACACTGCAGGGTCGTATGCCCATACCTCTGGCAATGGTAGCATAACCCCATCCCAACCAGACACATCCTAGAGTGTGTCTTGGCATACCAAGGACAAGGCCCAAGCCGCGATGACGCCACTGTGGCGTCCTCAGTGACATCACTCTCTCGCAGATGCTTCCTGATCTCTCACTGCTCATTGTCTTCTACGGGTCTCTTGTTCTTCCTAAGGCTAGGTTCTCCTTCTTCATTCTGTGGCAACAACAGGTCTTCTACGAACTGCTCATTGGCTACTCTAAATCCCCTTACTAACTCGTCGATGAGCCGAAACTGACTCTCCATGTAGTCCATTACCTGGTTAACTATATATGTTCTGCTCTTCGTTCCTCTTTCCATTTTAGCTCCAAAAATGCATGATCATAACTTGGCAAAAGAATTAGGTATCATTAAAGCATTAAGAAATGTACTTACAGTGATGAAGGATTTTCCACGTCGAGGTTCGTGCTGGCAGGTAGGCTACTTTTCTTAGTCTAACTTTTGTAAAAATCATTTTACTCAGTAAATGTATCAGAGCTCGTTGAAAACCCAGTAAAACAAAACAATTGAGCTATGGACCTAGATTTAAAAACAATACCAGAGCAGCATAAAAAAATTGTTTTTAAAACCCCTTGCTTCGATACCATCTGTAACGACCTGGTTTTTTTCGTAAATCTTTTAAAATACGCAAAAATTTTGAAATTTCTTTTTGAAACCAGTTAGAGCACGCCTAAATTGGACTGCTACCAACCGTTCCTTAAACTTATATGAAAATCCTGTTAATAAAACTATGCAGAAGCGTTATGAAATCATTTGTTTAAATCTCGTCCGCATTTGTTTATTTTAGACTAATGCGGACCAGACTAGTGTGTCCGCACTCGTCCGAAATAACCCAGTTCAGTGTAAATTTAAGGATTTAAAATCTGATTCTTTGTTGTTTATTCATTAATTGAAGACAAGAAATCGACCCTCCACTCACCCTCTCCAGCGTAGGCAACGACCCCCATGCTTGGAAGCTCTCCCCTCCCTCTCCCATGCAGTGTACGATGTCCCCTCTCCATGTAATGTATTCTCTCTCTCCCCTGCCACCTCTCTCATTTCAGTCTTTAGGTTCCCTTCCATGAGAGAGAGCTTCCTATGAGTGGTGAGTTCCATCCATGTGAGTGTGTATTGAGTGGAAGAATGGTGAACTAAGTGTGAACGTGAGTGAAGTGAGGTGTGAGCTAGGAAGTGGAGCTGCTGTGTTATGCTTCCTGCCGTCCGTGAGTGTGAGCTGTGGAGTGCTGCTGTCTGTGAGTTTAGTTCTTCAGCTTAGGTAAGGAATTAGGTGTGTCTTGGCCTGTGGAGGCTCTACACCACAAGTAGGTGTGTGTGAGTTTTGTGTTAAAATGCTTACTGCTAGTTATTGTTAGTTAGTTTTTAAGTGATAATTCCTTGGATGATTTTCTGTTGTTAATCCCTTTGTTGATAGTTCAGTTGCTGTTGTTGTTAGTTTGTTTCCTTAACTGTAAAAGAGAAATGATGAATGCTTGAATGATGAGTAGCATGAATGGGTTAAGAGTTCCCTTAAATGCTCTGTTAATTATCATTTTCCATCTAGTTACATTCTCGGTGATAATGCAACTAACATTTCTTTTATTTAATATATGTAACGTTCCGTCATTTCCTTTGTTTGATATCTATGTTAAATTAACCCCCATGTTAACCAATTTAGATAATTGAAGCATGAAAATAATTTAGTTAGACTTAAGCATGTTAATTTACTTGAGCATGCTAACTATTACTCAAGCATATTAATTTATTTAACTAGCTGTTTAATTACAACTAATCCTTAAGCATGTTAATTAAATTGCTAGTTGAGTGTGTTAATTAGTAATTGATTAGCCTTTTAACATGTTAATTAACATCACTAGAATAATCAACTAGGTTAGCATGTTAAATTAACTAGTACGTTTAACTATTAATCAACTAGAATCCTAATTGTAATTATCACTTGCGCATGTTAGTTAAATAAACTAAAACTAATTAACTAGACTTAAGCATGATATAAATTGACTAGAGTAATTAACTAAACATCTGAGCATGAAACTAACTAAGCATGTAATCTGAACATGTAATCAATTAGGATGAGCATGTGAATTAACTAAGGTATGTAATTAGAATAATAAATGTAATTAATCCTTGAACACGTAAATTATCTAGGATAACGAATTGAGATAATAATGGTAATCTTCCTAGTATGCTAAGTAATTAGGATAACTAATTAGAATAATCACCTAGAATAATAGATGTAGGAAGCATGTAAACTAACTAGGGAATTACTAGGATAACTAGCATGTAAATCAATAATATGTTTTGTTCAAGTCTGCCATTATTTTAAAGAAATATTTGCATTTTGATAAGTGTGTGTGTGATTCCTGTTTTTCCTTTAATGTTCACTGCTTAATTTCATTCGGTGTTCGTTGCTTTCAATTCAAGTTTATAACTGTCTCTTATTGTCTACTTTCAATTATACTTGTTATGCGCTTTCAATTACAGTTTGTTTTCACTTTTATGCACTTTCAATTTCTACTATTTAGTTACTTTCATTTCAATGCGCACTTCAATTATTGTTAATGTTACGTTGTAAAGCATCATGCATCATATTAGGTTGAGAATGTATGGTCATGCATCATGTTAATAGAAATTAATAGGGAGTGCCATCTGGTAGTACCCAAGCATGCATTATGTGAGGTAAAATGTTAAGAAAATGAAAGAAGAAGGGGAATTAGGGGTGGATGGGTAGCAACTCTAGTTTGCAACTAGGCGAAACCCCTCCCTAGTAGGGTATGGGAGTTCTAGTTGCAAGAAAAATGTTAGATCCGATTCACTACGCCATTGCACTAGAAAACCCTCCAATTTTAGCTCGAAGTACGAGTAAGGAACAAATGGATTAAAGTAAAGTAATAAAAGAGTAAATGGCTTAATGAAAGGATTGGTTTGGGTGGCCCCTATTCCAAAATGGACTAAAGAGAGGCATATCATATTGCATTTATCCTTTTTCCTTATTAAGCCTTTGGGCTTATAATTACTTGTGGTGTAGGTGTAGGTACTTATATGCAAAAACGGAAAGCAGATAATAAATAGAGAATAAAGCAGGGATGAAGTATTTGCACACGCGAGACTCGTGGATGGCCAGGCTAATGAGAACCAAAGAGAGTACGGTTGTAAATTAAATTGTATTTAATTGTTTAGTTTCTTTCATTAAATGCATTATTTAAATTTTTAGTTTTACGCTTCCGCTATGTTTTATATAAATGATTTTTATAATGCTTCCACATTTTGTTAACTGGATATTTAATACCAGTTAACGAATGGTTAGTAGCGATCCGGTTTAGTGTCGCGTTCTGAGCTGTTTTAAAAGAGATTTCAACGGTTTTACAAAAGTTCAAATTTTCACATATTTTAAAGGTTTACGAAAAATCGGGTCGTTATAAGTGGCTTGGGTAGCCGCCATTCCAAAAAGGACTAAAGAGAAGCATATCATATTGCATTAAACCATTTTCCTAACTGGGTCATTAGGCTCACATATTACTTGTGGTGTAGGTACAAACGATGAAAAAATAATAACCCAGGGATGAGGGATTTGCATGCGTGAGACTCAGGGCTGGCTAGGCAAAGAGAGTAAAAGAATAAATAGTTGTAATTCATTTGTATTTAACTATTCAGTTTTCATTTCTTAAATGCAGTAATTACTTTGTTTAGCATTTCTTCCTTAAACGATTTATTTACGCTTCTGCTATGTTTTAAATAAATGATTTTCATAACACTTCCGCAATGTTTTAACAAAAAGGGTTTTTAACGGTCCAGTTTGGCACTCTGATATCGTTTAAAAAAGAGATTTCAATGGTTTTATAAAAGTTTTAAATTTCACGCATTTTAAAGGATTACGAAAAACCGGGTCGTTACAAATTTATTCAAGACAATTATCTTTACAATTGAGTGCCAAGCCTAACTTACATACTCCTAAACTTGATTGTTCTCATTTTAGGGAGTTAGGCTTCCAAATTATAGTCTTTTACTTCCATTCATTGTACTCTAACAACAATCAAGAGTGACGCCTCGTAATAGTCAGGGATAAAGGGTGACGCCCCATAATAGTCATGTAATGTTTGATTGATGCATGTGAAGTTCAATCAAATATAACCGGGGATGTTATAGGTTAAGAAATCTTCAAGGGGGACCTTGCAGTGCGGATGTAGGTAAGGTTTGGCTGAATTGCGTTACCAAATTGGTGTCAATTCTCTCCCTTGACTCCTTACTTTTATGCTTGTTTTAATTGCATAATTATTGATAGCATACATAGTAATTGAATTTACATAACCACACGAAAAAGTTAGATCACATAATTCACACCGCCAGCCCCTATTAGGACTATCACAATAATTTTAGACCACTCTACCTGCAGTCGACTACTCCAACCACAATCAGTCGGTTTGGCTAACAGCAACTTACGTACAGTTGATTGCAAATCAGCCCAACACTACTCGAAACTCTCGGCCTCTTCCGCGGTTGACCGGGCATGACCAGAGTTGATTGGGGTCACCTTACAGTGTGGTTTCTGCGACTTATGAGTAGTTGACTGCAAATTAGCTCGAAGCTTATTGAAACTCTCAGCCTCTTCCATAGTCGACCGAACATTACCAAAGGTCGACCTTACAGTGAGGTTTTTGCGATGGAAAAACGTTGTTTCATTTATTTTTTGCATCTCGGCCAATGCTTGGCTTAAACTCCAAATCTACTAATATGTTTCAAAAATTACTTATGGATTCAAGTTTCCATGCTCGAATCCGAATCCAACAAAAAAGGACAAACTTTAAACTCCAAATCAGAGAGAATAAAATACTTACCCACGAACATCTTTACAAATGTTGGAGATCTCAATTATGCAAACTCAAAACCAAAGTTGGAATCTTCAATCGTCCAAATCAATCTGTCTCCCTCTTCTTTTGTCTTTGCGGCCGAATTGAAAGAGGGAAAACCCTTATTCCTTCAATAAATCTTTTTTTTTTCAAAAAAGAATAATTGTTATAATGTAATATAATATATAATAAACTATATATTATACATATTAAATCAATCCACTTAAGTACTCGGTTATGAAAAATCCAAACATGAACAAAATTTTGACCCAAGGCAATTCTAATTCTGTTATAACTACTTAGTCCTCTAGAACAATGCTGAACTAGCAATAACATTGTATTCACAAGTTATACTACCAGACTCACAATACTGAAGATTGAAATCTCCAACGGCAACTAAATGCTTCCACTAATCAAGAACTAGATAAGAAAGAAATCCCTGAGGATATCGGCTTAGAGTATCGACCACCACATTCACCTTGCCTAGGAGATACTCTAAGTGAAAATCTTAGTTCTCCAAATACTCCATCCACCTGTGCTGTCTCAAGTTTAGATCCTCCTAAGTGAAAAAATTGCTTTAGACTCTTATGATCAGAAAACACTTGGAAGCTTGCACCATACAAGTAGCTCCTCAAAATCTTCAAAGAAAATTTGATCGCAACCAACTCCAAATCATGAGTTGGGTAATTTTGCTCATGAGATTTCAATTACTGTGACGCGTAAGCAACTACCTTCCCTTTCTACATTAGAACACACCCATGGCCAACCCCTGATGCATTTTGCTGCTGATTGTTAGGTACTGTCCAAACTGGTGCATTCGTCAATCTACTCTTTTACTCCTTGGCTGCATTCTGACAATGGTCATCCCACTGAAACCATATCCCCTGTTTGGTAAACTTGGTCAATGGTGTAGCTAACAAAATTTTTTTTTCCACAAAACGTCGGTAGTAGCTAGCAAGAACAAGGAAACTGTAAATCTCTGATACATTTTTCTGCTATTGCCTCTTCACAACTACCACTATCATTGTTAGATCAATAGATATCCCATCACATGAAAACACGTGTCCCAAAAACTTTACTTCTAACATCTAGAAATTCCACTTGCCCCTCTTGGCGTAAAACTAGTGATCTCTTAGAGTTTGGAACATGATTTGAAGATGTTCTCTATACTCACTTTGAGATTTTTAATAGACCAAGATATCATCTATGAAGAGTATGAAAAAGCAATTCAAATAAGGCCTAAAAATTTGGTTCATAAGGTCCATGAAGGCAGTTAGGGCATTAGTCAAACTGAAAGGTAAGACCAAGACTTTGAAATGCCAATATCTCATCCGAAAAGTTGTCTTTGATACATCCTCCTCACGGATCTTCATCTGGTAATACTCGGACCTCAAATCAATCTTAAGAAAGTATCGTAAACCACTAAGCTAGTCAAATAACTAATCAATCATCAACAAATACTTATTTTTCATGGTAACCAAGTTCAACTTCAATAATCTATGCAAAGCCTCAATGAACCATCGACTTTCTTCGCAAATAAAGTTTAAACACTCCAAGGAGACATGCTTTCATGGATATCTTTCAATTCATCCAACTACTTCCTTAACTCGAACAACTCTGTTGGAGCCATCTTATATGCGAGAATCAAAATTAGGGTAGCTCTTGGAATAAATCAATGTGAAACTCAATCTCTCAGTTTGGAGGCAACCTTAGCAGCTCATCAAGAAACATATATGGAAATTCTCTCACAATTGTGATATCGGTGTCCTAGCCAGCGGTCTTTCTATCAACATCAATTGACTAGAGACTCATGTACTGTTCTAATCCACTCTAACAACCTAGACAAGCACATAAAATGGGGTAAGTCAATAACACACTACGATCGTTGTGGTAAACAACTCGTCCATCTTTTGAAATGATTGTGACCCTCTTCAAGTGACACTCCATAGATGCTCTATACTTTCTCAGTGAGTACATACCAAAAATCACATCGAACTGACTCATTGGTAAGATAACTAAGTTTGTAAAAAACTTGCAATCATCAATAACCACACAGACTACTCTAAACAACGAAGACACTCCACTCTGAACATCTAGAGGAGTGCTAAGAACTAATGAAAATTCCATCTTCTCCACTGACACAAAAATGGAGGATATAAAGGAGTGTGTTGACCCGATATCGAACAACACTCGTGTAAAGAGTGAGAGATAAAAATAGTACCATCGACAACACCCAACTCCTCATGCCCATAGAAGTACTTGGTTCCACCCATTACTCATGTATGCCCTGAGGCCTTCTTCTGGCCCTTTCCACCACCACCTCTAATTGAACTCGGACTAGCACTACTGCTCTAAAATTATGGCTCCCACAAATCACCAAACCTCTGCAACGGGTAAGGACTTGACTCGTAGCTATTCTGATAATCAAGCAACTTCTAAAAACTTTGGACTAGTTGCCTAGTATTGGGAATAATATTATGATCAATGCCCTGATTGTTGCTATTTGGGCTTGAAAAACTATTGCCCCTAAAATCGCTAGAAGGATGATAGTTATAAGGACTATATCAGCCACTACCAAATGACCCACTATTGACAAATAGGGTCTAAACTCCCCTTAACACCTGTCCTTGAAACTTTGACGGATTTTTCTTGGTAGCCTTTCTCCCTTGTTTCTTTCTGTGTTTCTCTTGGTAACTATCATAGCTAGCATCGTAGACTGGCTCCATCCTCTAAGCAGTCTCAAAAACTTCTAGAAGAGAATTATACTGCATTAGGGCCACACCCTACTGCCACTTTTATCTCAAACTCTTTGTCTAGAGGTAACCCTGACAGTGCATCAAGAAACACATATGGAAATTCTCTCGCAACTGAGATATCCATCTTCTGGCCAGCATTCTAGCCATCAACATCAACCGACCAGAGACTCCCATACAGCTCTAATTCACTATGACCACCGAGACAAGCTCGTAGAATAAGGTTAGTCATCATCACACTAAGACCATTGTGAAAACACAACAATCCATCTATCTTTTGAAATAACTAGGACCCTCTTCAAGTGACACTCCACATTTGCTCTATACTTCCTCAGTTTGTCCAAACCCAAAATCACATCGAACTGACTCATCGGTAAGACAATTAAGTTTGCAGAAAATTTATAGTCATCAATAACCACAAAAACAACTCTGAGCACCAAAGACACTCCACTCTGAAAATCTAGGGGAGTGCTAAGAACTAATGAAAATTCCATCTCCGCCACTGATAAACTCAAAATAGACAAAAAAAAAAAGAGGAAATAAAGGTGTAATGCCCCTTTTTGTAAATGCTTATTTTCCCTTATAAATACTTTTTTTTAAAAATCCCAACAATTAAAAACCTATCACTTAGTCACTAATTAAAATAAAAGTAAAATTTAGAATCATCTAGTAAACAATGCATTTGTAAAACATTTACAGCGGATGACTTTTCCAAATCAAGACATAGTTCTTATAAAACCCAAGTTTAAAATCTTTTACAACTTATATAAAACAACCACTTATATAACAATCAACATTTAAAAATAGAACCAACTTCATAAAGAAAGCATTGTGTAAAAAGAGTATCAGGTCTCAAGGCATCGCTCACGGTCATACATACCCAACAACCCCAAGTCTTCATCATGGGCAAGCTTCCTTTGCTCGAAACTCCTCCATAGTCATTTTATTTGAATCTTCATCACTTACATTGCAAGGTTCATCTTTAAGTTTAAGACTTAGTAAGTAATGCTTAAGATTGTAAACATAAATTTTCATGACATTGTTTTTTCTTTCTTCTTTCTTCGTTATCTAATGGACTACAAGGTCCAATCATAAAGGCAATGACCTAAAGACTCAATAACACTCACCCCTCTAATAATTTGGAAGGTAACTCAATAATGAGCCAAGTGGAGAAGCCACCAACTCGTGAAGATCAAGGGAGGCCCATGCATACGTTAACATTGAAACCAACCCAAGATGCCAAGCTTGAGGATCACAAAAGGTCAAAGCAAGAAGAGATATGGAAACAATCCTAAGTGGCCAAACAAGAAGACAAAAGGAAAGCCAAAGATTGTAAGGATATGGAAACCATCCAAGTGGCCGAAGCTTGAAGAGAAAGTTGCTGTCAAAAGCCATCAAAACTTAGAGGAAAATGAATAAGAAATAGTTTAAATAATTACTAGTAAGTTGTCTAAAATCTAGTTTAGAAATTGGCAAGTGTATGGACGAGTATTAGCTTATTTCCTATTCAAAAGTTTGTAATTGGCTATATAAAGCCATCTAGCGTAAGTGTTTAAGACAATTGAATTTGAATAGTAAAAACTTTGCTTGGTTTTTCTTGAAACTGAAGTGATTTTTTTTTCAACCTATGGTGTGTTTATCCAAAGTTCTTATTGTGTGATATCACAAGTAGCGGTTACTTTTTAAGTTAAGTAGTCTTTCTTATTGGCATCCGTGTTCTTGTTCCTTGGAGGAAGAATGTGTGAAGTGGTATTCAACTTGCAAGAAGAATTGAGTTTGGTGGAGCTTTCCATACGAAGATTAAAGTTGTGATTTTTTGACGTCTTTGGCCAATGTCATTGAACTGAGTATAATTCTATATTTGTGGTGTTTCTTGGCATTGTTTTTGGAGGCATTATTCTTATTTCATTGAAGAGTTTGCTGTCCGATTTTTGTATGAAAAGCTTCTATATTCAGCAAGATATGTGTTTCTAAAGTCGGAATTTCCTAAAGTGAATTGGTGGCAATTATAGAAGTTCTTTATCCGGCCGATGTCCATGTTGCAGCCGGATGACCACTTTTTGCGTAGAAAGTTGCGGTCAATCAAATTTGTTTAATTGCTGGTCGTTCACCTCAATATCTGATCGACTGCACCGTCTTGTTGTTGAAGCTACCGGCCGCTCACTTCCTTCAGCCGATTGACTATACATGTTAATTCTTTCCTAATCCTTCCATTTGGCACATCATTATCTTTCTTTTCTTTCTCTTTCATTTTTGGGTATGAGTAGGCTCGGTAGTTGGACACCCACCACTGTTCTCTGCCCTTTTGAAGAGTCTCTACCCTTTTAGAGACTCCACGACCTTTTGGGAGTCCTCTATTAGCTGCCATGCACTCTCGTGCACGGCGACCTAGCAAACCATTGTGCCAGTCTACCCCAACATCTATTGGGAACGAACTAACGGGCTTATGCCCCACTAATTAGCCCTTTTTGACAGCTTGATCTCAGTACCCATTCACATATGTTTTTATCATCTTTTATATTTCTTAAATGAAGGCTCATGCATGAAGATGTCATCGTAATTGTCACGACCCCAAGGGGGGCCTAATAGAATCATTGTGTCAGGCAATCTGATTCTTGGAGAGAACTCGATCGCCCAGCCTAAGGCTAGGATAGAGCGGAAGTCTTAACATGAAATTAAGTCCAAAACCTAAAATACATGGGTTAGGGTCCACAGAGAGATCAATAAGAGTTAAGATAGTATAATAACCACAACAAAAAGAAGTCACTATGCAGGAAACAAACCAAACAACAACAAACATCAACTATTACGTAACATAGATGAAGGGACAAGATCAAAGGATCTCCACCTATCTAAGGAGAAGTCAAAGCACCCATAAATGGGAATAATAGAAAAAAACTTCACAATGATCTCGATAGAACCTATGCATTAGACTTGGGAAAAGTATAGTCTAAAGGGTGAGTGATAAACTCAGTTAGGGAATCTATACTAAATGCATGAGAAAATGATTTTACATATCTTTTAGAAAACCAAGATCATGCTTCTTTTTACCGTACATGGATTTTTAAATCTACTTTAAAATCTCTTCATCATTTTCTCAAAATTGGCCTGTTGGCTATCGAATAGGCTTTTATCAAAACACAATATACATAGACAACTAATCACAAAAATACGCCAACATCATTTTTTGCATGAAAACATCATCAATGAAAATGGATCGTCACAAGGACCCATCCAGCACACATCATAGACAATAAAACCATTTGTCAATAGTAACACCTCATGAGATAGATGAATAAAAATGACAGTGATCTAGAGATCCAGCACGTCACCTGAGTTGAAGGTAAGCTACCCTCCTCGACGACAAGACGTGCCATGGACCCTGACTAGCTTTCCTTTTGTTAATTTTATGTTATCTTATTTTATTGTATTTTTAATTTGTAATAATTTAAAAACAATATGTAGGATTTATGAGGTTGTCATGTGTGTGTTGTTAAGGGTATTTTTGTAAGTAGTCATTAGGGCTTAACCCTAATTTGTGGCAGTTGTTATACCTTAATGAGACCATTTATTAAAGGAGTTTTTGAATCAGAAAAGAAACCCTTTTGAGAGGTTGGAGCTCCCTCGAAATTGGCCATCTCCCTTGGTGGTGTTATCTAAGTGGATTTTGAGTCAAAGAATTGAATTACCATTGTTCTTGGCAATCCTTACGGTGATTTCTCTTATACTAATCCTTCCTCCACTTTCCTCTAGAGGTAGATATCCCTAGTTAAGGTTTAGAAGGCCTGCTAAGACCCAAGTTGGAGTGTCTTCCCCGTTGGAGACCATTAAAGTTGATTGGTGCAATTTTTGCATCCATTTGGATAAGCTTGTTCCTTTTCGTGCATAGTTCTTGTTATAGATTGATTCTGCATCTGATTTTTGGGGTACAACCTCTTCACTTATAGAGTGGCTTGTGGTCCGAATTTCACATCATGTGTACATTATTTGGTAATGTTACGAGATACTCTATTTGAACTCCGATTCTACCCTTACGCACCTGTTCAGGTCAATAGTACTTCTCCACATATAACTTCTATTTCTGAATAATTCTCCCCTTGATTTTTAAAGGTTGCATTTTTTACATATATAGAGGTATGTGGTTAAAATTTCATGCATTTTGGACAAGTATTGAGTGACTTGTGATTGTTTCCATTTTGATGTCTTTCTGGACAGTCTCAATTGTGTTCGCATAACTTTGTCTCCTGTGAGTATTTTCTTGTGATTTTTGGAGGGTACATTCCATCCTCATTGAATTTAGCATGTTCCAATTTTCAAGTCAATTGAACGTTAAATGTATGAGTTACACATTCGGGTATTTTGGATTCTGTTTTTAGCCGTGATAAATGCCAACATCAAAGGGGATTCCAAACTTAGAATCTCATGGTGCATCATTTGGTATCAGAGCCACTTCCCTTGCTTATATTCTATTATTTATTGAATTTTACCTTATATTATGATGACAATAGGCTGTAGTTATACTATGAATTATAGTGAGGAAGAAAATGAGGTTTTTGCTTCTATTCCTATTTTCAACCGTTCAAAATGGGCCGATGATTTTTTAGATTGGGAAGACAAGGTTAAGGAAATTTTTCAGAGTCCTTATTATTCTGAGAAGACCTTGGTCAAAATTATTTCTTCAAGATTTAGAGAACGAGTTTCAATGTGGTAGAGCAATTTGACTATTAACAAAAGAAGAGATGCAGAAAAAACCATTGACACTTGGAGCTTGATGAAAATGGTTATGAGAAGAAGGTATGCTCCGAGACTTAACAAGTCGATCCAATCATTGCCACCATTTACCTATGCCAAAAAGAGTCTTCCCAAGAGTCAACAATCCCAACTGTGTGACATATAATCCTCAATGCAACAAATAGCTCAAAAACTTCACGATTTATCAATGAATCTAGAGTTTGCATGTGTTCGACCTGTGCAGGCACAAGACATGGTTCATGATGTAGAGGAAACTCTAAAGAAAGGAGAACAACTGGAAGAAGAAATTATCTATGCTCACGAGGGGCCATTACTCATGATGGAGTCCCCAATGGATGAGGAAAATTGTTCGAAAGAAGAAATATCCAAGGTTACAGGTATGGCTAGTCATAATACTTCCTTGGCACTTACTCATGAAGAAGAAGACTTGAATGATGAGTTTATCTATCCACATGTTGGTCCACTAATTGAAATGAATTTGGGAATAGAAACAAGTATTGAGAAAGAAAGGAAACAAGAGGAGGAATTTCATGCTCATGAAGGTCTTCTTCTAACCCTACCAACCCGGGAAGAAGAAAGTGCATAGGAGCAAACTTTTCATAGCTGATGTTCAATCCAGGAAAGAGTTTGTTCATTGATCTTAGATAAAGGCAGTTGTGACATTATGAGTTCCAAGAACATGGATGAAAATATTGGTGTGAAAACTTTCTTACATTCTAATATTTATATCTAAAAATGCCAAAATGGAGAATCAAGCAGAAGAGCCGAAGCTATTCCAAAGAGGTACATTCTACTAAATTGTAACCACCCAATTTTTGTACATTTTAAAACGTATAGTTTCAGAGACATTTTCTTTATATATCACAACGGAAGACTTTGCATTTTAAAACAAAATACAGTAAATAAAATTTTTTTCTTTAAAACATTTACAAGTTAGAAAACTTTGCTTCACTTAAAACAATAATCCTTTTACAAATGCAAAACCTTTTTCCTTTAATCTTTAGCCTAACCAACCAAAAGGTTTGGAACATGTAAATCCTCCATCAACTGCTCCTATCCTTGATACCATGTATACCTACATCACAAGACTTCAACTATGAGTATAATGCTCAGTAAGAGATAGAAATTATGAAATGTTCATGCAATGCAACTTTTGTAAAACATATGCAGTTTTCGTTTTTCATTTTTTGGTCATTGAGTTTACATTTCATTTATCAGTCTAAACGTTGAGGATTTCTAGTACAGAAGAAAAGATGAACCCTATAGTCAATGTGGGTTTAACCGTCACTCCATCATTACTTGGGATGAGCTATATCCATCATGGGTGTTATCACCTAAGACTATCACCTAAGACTGTCATCAGTCTCCCGAACCCTCATATGGCCTTGTTCATTTATTTCGTTTGATACAATGGATATTCACACAACCTAATGAATATTGTCCGTTTTGGGTGATATGCCATCACAGACTTGTTCTTAGGCTAAAGTTCCATACCACTAACCTTGAACCCATCCACTTGATGTGTATGAGCATCCATTTACCATTTTCCAAACCATGCATAAAACCATTTTCGTATCGTTTTTAAAAACCATGATGCATAAGCATGAATGCACACAACTTAACATATTCTAGCATGTCATCAAAGCATTATCCTCAAAGCATGATCAAAGCCCTTATTTTAAAGTCTATTAAACATGAATTATCGAAGCATCAAATAGCAAACCAACAACATATCAAAGCAATACATCCTCAAGGCCATAACGTGATCAAAACCTATTTTCTATCAACCACAATCATTAAGCATACAACAGCAACAATACATCCCCAAGTTAAAGTCCATTGAACAGAACATTAAAACATCACCTAACAATTCCTCAATCAATTATTTCCAGCGCAGACCAACCTTATTCTCAATATTTTTTTCTTCACTTCACTATTTTATCAAACACTATACAAGCAAGGAACAGTCACAGACTATTTCACCAATTTAACAAGATAGTACATGGACAAAGAGAAATCATCACTATCCTCACTAATATCTTCCAAAGTAGTACCATTCGAGTGAAATTCCAATAACAGAGCACCACTCTTACTCAACCAGCAGTATACGTGATGAAAACATCCCAAATCCAACAACTAGAATACTTTCCTCAACAGATTTTCTCCATGCTATAAATGTCACGACTAGGAGGTGGGCCGAACGGAACCGCCGGGTTAGGCAACCGATCCTTTGAGAGAACTCGATTACTCAACCAAAGGCGTGAATTTTTATGTGGAAGACTTAACGAGAGTAATACCAAGCCTAAGCACAAATCACAGTTGGGGCCCACAGAGTAATCAAGTAGAGACATGATAGTATAATAATGGAAAGTACTATGCATGAATTAAATCAAACAAAACCAAAACTAAAAATGCCAACATATTAGGAACAGAGGGATTTAACCGACAAACCTCCACCCATCCACGGGGAGATCGAGACACCCATCAGGAAACACCAATTTTCTCAACTACTACACGCACAAGACTAGCGCACCAAACCTATACCCTAACTTGAGGAAAAATATAGTCTAAGGGGTGAGTGGCTAACTCAGTAGGAAAATCTATACTAAATGCAATGCATGCTAAAATCGTTTTCTTCATCCTTTGAAAACCATTTTGTGCTTCTTCTTTATCGTACATGGATTTTAAACATTTTCGTCATTTTATAAATTCGACCCATGGCCCTCGATATGGCTTTATTGAAACCCGGTATATACATAGACAACTATAATCGCAAAGTATGCCAACATCATTTTCTGTGTGAAAACGTCATCAGTGAAAAGAGATGGTCACTCAAGGACCCATCCATCACTCGTTATCTAAAGATAGTATGGTCTCTCAGATGTGCCGACGGGTCGTGACCACCTCCGATACTATCCGAAGATCCAACGCATTACTCGAGTTGCTGGCAAACCAATCAGCAATGACATAACTCTTGCAACTACCCAACACAAGTCACAAAAAGGTGGCTATCTGCTAATAGCAATCACCTCATGAGGCAGGAAAGAATACCAATGACAGCAATCTGTAGATCCAACACGTTACCCGAGTTGCCGGCGAACCAATTAGAGACAGACACAACTCGTATGATCGAAATAACGGATGAGGTTGCCCACAATAGACTGCTTCTCACTAGAACCTCGGTGTTCCAAATTGACGAGGGTTGCTAACGAGCAAGCGCAAGTTGTCCAGCCAACCTGCCAAATGGAATGGTACTATGATAGGCTAATTTTCGCGACGGGCAACCCTACCAGCTTCGTGTAATAGTACCCTGGCCAGGTTTAGGGGCTTTTGATCCAAAGGGGCGTCATCACCCTCCCATCCTATTTCCAACTTTTAAAACTTGCAACCTAAGGATACGTCACCGATGTCTCATCCTCTTTTTCCACTTCCAAAACTTTTAACTTGAGGACATGTCTTGAATGCCCCATCATCATTTCGCACAAAAACGACTAATCCTCACGCAGCAGAAGATTGCACGAGGATAGCATCGCGAAGCTTTAGAGCTATAGTGCCTAAAGCGTCAAGAGGATTCACCTCCTAATGTAAGTAACCAATGTCAAATTTTCTCGCAGTCAAAGGTCGACAGGATAGTCTCGTGATGCTTTAGCGCTAGAGTGCCTAAAACATCAAGATGATTCATCCCGCAAACACAGGCATAGAAGTCATATCATCAATATATATACAAATATCAACAGTAAACCATGTACGAAATGTAAACGTGAGAAAACATACGTATACATAAAAACTGACGTGCTGTCGAACAGTCTCCATTGGGTTTTCAGGTGTGGTAGTCCACAAAATAGTAATTTTGAAAACCATTATGCAAATGCAGCGCAAAAAGTATAAATATCCCTACCTCGATGATGACCATGACACGCTTACAAACCCACTCTATATGTTGTCCTAAGCAAAATGTCAAAACACCTCCATAACCTACAACAAGGTCGGTGTTAACATCCCACAAATATAACAGGAATAACAGACAAGTCTTAAACAAGACTAGAATCCAACACGGTTTCTGAAAACCAAAACCAGGAATAAAGCTAGGATCCTTAACCAGAAACCAAATTTAGGGATCGTAACAGAATCGCCAACCTTATCACTCAATAACATAAACAAGGCTCTTAACAAAACTATCAGTTTCAGGGAGACAACATGTACATCCAAGCATAAAATTTCCAACCCAACTCTAACGGCAGTAACCCAAAATCATCAATATGTTTAGAATGTCATTTTAAGTCTAACAAAAAATTGGCCGAGTAAACTAATCAACTGTAAGTTCGGAATACAAATCTAATTTCTCAGACCCTAAAGTTTTTCCAAAATTCGAGTTTCATAGACATGTAATAGAAAACAAGTTGATAACTAAATATAAAGGCAGAAAACTAATAACAACCCTTACAAATTTCCAATTTCCTGAATTAAGGCACAAACCATCCATGTCCTTCTCAAAATCATCAATAATTGAATTAAAGGGTAACAACATCCGTTAATATACAGATTTCCTGAATTGTTAAACCAAGACTGTGACAAAAATTCAGTGACCCAATCGGCAGTGACCAACATAGGGAATGAAACACAAACCGAACCAAAATCACAATAGCAACGAGTATATGTTAACCAAGACAGAGAACAAATACCATCTACAAAATGGGAAGCTCACAATCTCTATCGGGCAGAAAATAGAAATCGAAGACAAACCAAGATCACAACACTACCCGAAACAGAACTGTGGAAACCCATAATCAAATCCAGAAAAACACCAAGCAGAAACAAAAAAATTCAAACAGGAACCATATCACCATCTCCGGATTTAATCAACAATGGCAGTAGTTGGGAAACACAGAAGAAAATCAATAATTTATCATCGAAAGCTAAACCTCACCAGGGTTTAGGAATTTCTCACCAAGAACAGGGGATACCTCACCCTGGAACCCGCATTGTCGAAGCTGCCACAACCGCCCAGAAGAGTTGCCTCTTTGGGAATCCTCAGATGAAGGTCGCTAGTGTCGCCTAAAGTCCGGAGTCCTTGAGCACTCGCAGCTGCTGTCAGGAGCTCGGCCTCCCTGTCGAAACCTCCTCTCTCAAAATGCCCTTAGGCAGAGTCATCTAATCACTCGAGAAACACGAGCCTTCTGTCGACTCCCGCTCAGAATGAACCGCAGCTTCCATCGCCAGAGTCGATCCTCGCAAAATCGCTCCCTTTCTCGCTCACGGTCGAAGAAGAGGAGGAAATGCCCATGCCCTAATGCCCTAATACATTTTTATAATATATAAAAGGGTAAATGACAAGTCAACTACTATGGTATTTTTTTTAACAACTTAACACTGACGTATGAAAAAATGACAAACCCAACATCGCGGTCATGTTCTCCTTTAACAAGTTGACGTGAGACACGCGGTGTCTCAAGACACCGTCTCAAGACATCGCGAGACACGCGGTGTCTTGAGACTGCAAAGACACCGCGACTCGGTGTCTTAACAAGACACCACTAATACGCGTTGTCTGAAAACAAAGCCAAGACAGAAAATGCAAGCACGTAAGAGAAAACATTGTCGCGGCGTTCATCGGCATCTGAGATGAAAAACGCTGCAGCGTCTGGAAAGAAAGACAATCAAATCTCAAGACAACGCATCTGTTACGGTGTCTTGCTTCAAGACACCTCAAATGAGGTGTCACTGCAACAGATGTGTGTCTTGATCAAGACACCGCAAGAAACTGCGGTGTCTTGAATCAAGACACCACAAGAAATTGCGGTGTCTTGATTCTAGACACCGCAAAAAACTGCGGTGTCTTGAGATTTGATTGTCTTTCTTCTTAGATGCTGCAGCATTTTTCTTCTCAGACGCCCATGAAAGCCGCGACAATGTTTTCTCTTATGTGCCTGCGTTTTCTGTCTTGGCTTTGTTTTTAGACAACGCGTATTAGCAGTGTCTTGTGAAGACACCGAGTCGCAGTGTCTTTGCAGTCTCAAGACACCGCGTGTCTTACGGTGTCTTCAGACGGTGTCTTGAGACACCGCGTGTCTCACGTCAACTTGTTAATGGAGAACGTGACCGTGATGTTGGGTTTGTCATTTTCCCAAACGTCAGTGGTTAAGTTGTTAAAAAACATACCATAGTGGTTGACTTGTCATTGATCACAAACCACAATGGTTTATTTGTCATTTACCCTATATAAAAATTTAGTTTATATATTATATATCAAATTTTAAAAAAAAATCCGATTTAAAATCCGACATATTATCAAACCATTGACTGGAAATAATTCCTTTAGTCAAAAATAATTTACCAAAATATTTCTGAATTTAAATTCCCGCACAAGAAAACCCAATTTGACCATTTTACAGAAAAACGTATATGTCGCCACTACACAGAAAAACCGATCAACTTTTCCACATCTGATAGAAAATTGGCAAAAAATTTACACATGACATTCAAAATCGGATTTTACAATAAACGACAGAGAGCATTTACAAACACACCGTGCACTACTATCAACAATTTTAACAACGCAGTAGCATAATAATTTCTGTAAAATCTGAGAATTTTGAAATGATTTAAAATTGATACGTGTAAATTTTTGCCAATTTTTGGTCAAATGTGGAAAAATTGACCCGTTTTGTCCCGTAGCGACGACGTGTTCATTTTTTTTTCGTAAAATGGTCAAATTTGGGTTTTCCGAGCAGAAATTTGTTTTCATAAATGTTTTGGCAAATTATTTTGACTAAAGAAAAGTTTTCAGTTAGCGCTTTGAAATGAGCAGGGATTTGAATTGGGTTTAAAAACGGAAACTTAATTAGATTTATTTAATATATAAATTATATTTTTTTTATAAAAGAAAGGGAAAATGACAAATCAACCGTCGTGGTTTGCAGTCAATGACAAGTCAACCATTATGGTATTTTTTTCTAACAAGTTAACCACTGACGTATGGGAAAATGACAAATCCAACATCGCAGTCACGTTCCCTATTAACAAGTTGACAGGCATTGCGGCGTCCCAAGACACCACCTGGACCCTGCGGCGTCCAGGCCAGGACACCACAGTGTCTCAAGACACCTAAACCAATAGACGGGAGCGAGCGAGCGACGCATCCCGACGAGCGACGAGCGACGCATCCTGAGCTTGTCTTCAATCACGGTGAGGCTCTGATTTGGGTTTCGATGAGGGGTTTCCAGTTGAGTTCTTGCTTCAATAATGGATTGCCAAATTGAATCTGTTATCTTGTTGGATAGAAATGCTGGTTATGCATTTTGAATCTGCTGATTTGTTGGTTTGAGCTATATTCTGTGTTTTGGTTTTTCGGTCCATCATTGTGAGAAATATTGTGCTTCTCGAAAATGATTTTTTGTTCTTTAGTTTGATTTCTACCCAAAAGATGATTTGAGGAAATACTATTATGCTAACTTAGGTCTGTTCTTTTGGGTTCTTATATTGTAGGTTGGGAACCGAAATCGACCGGATCTTGGCGAATTACTCTCAGCGATCACAATGTATTCCTGATCTAAGAAATTAACGTCGAAGTGTTGGAAGGCAACAGTGGTGGCGGTGGAAGATGTTCAATCCGAGGCAGTGGAAGATGTTCAACCCGCGGCGGCGGTGGAAGATGAAGAAACTGCAGAGCCTAAAGAAGGAGAAGCCAGATGCTCATTGGTTCGGTTCCAACCCGTTACAGCGGGTTTAAGGTCCAACTATTCAGGACAGCGACAAAACATGGTATTTAGAAGATATACAACACCGTGGAATTATTGTTTCCAAAATAGTAAATTTGGACTCTTTCGGAGGAATGGGAATTAATCATATGCTTGAAGATGCTGGATTAGCCGAGTTGTGCCGAATGAGGAGCAGTTACTGCGAGAGAGTTATTAGATTGTTTTACGAAAATTTGAGATTGTCCACCGAGCCATTAGAGGTGCGGACGTACGTTTTTGGACGGGATTTGAGGTTCACTCCCAACGATGTAAACATTATGCTTGGATGTGTACTGGAGGAGCCAAGCGATGAATATTATCACATGTCTCGGGAGCCACCATTCGTCAACCGAGGAAAAGGGCTAGCGGTGCTTAGATTGTTGCAACGGGATCCCGAGGTTTCCTAGTACAACAAGCCAAAGGGCAAGGAGTTGAATGTTATAGCCCGATTGATCCACCTGATCATGACCTACACAATTTTGCCTCGGAATGGGCATCGAGACCATTTTAGCAGCATGGATCTCTATATGCTGGAGAAGGTGTTCAAGGGGAAAAAGGTGGACATCGGATTTATCATCGTGAGCCACATGCATGAGGTGCTCAACAACCTGGCAAATAACCTGCCGTACAACTGGCTCATCTAGAGTATCATTGAGCAGTTTGGGGTACCCATCTCGGAGAAAGAGCCGAGAATTGAAGAGTCAGCCAATGACGTGTACAACAATGCTATATTGGATCGAATGGGTATCACTCAAAATGGAGGGGAATGGTTTCGCAAGTCCAAGAAGCAGGTAGCACCTCTACCCCTCTCAGAGCCTCAGCATTCAGCCCCCTCACATGAACAGTCGCCTCCTCCTCAGTCATCTCACTTTACTTCCATGCCTGAGGAGAAGTCCGCCTAGATGAGCAAGATGGAGGAGCTCCATCATATGTCGATAACTATAATGCAAATGATGGAGGAGCACCTGTAAATGCAACAAGTCCAGATACGAAGAGTGGAGGAGGGGGCAGAAGAGAGGCATCGCATAGCACAAGAGTGGCATATGCAAGCAGCAGAGTGGCACCATGAGGTGGTGGCACTTCAGAGAGGTGAGAGGCGATCAACCCGTTCAGCATCTGCTGAAGCACTAGATGCCACATTCCGCTTGTAAGTTATTTACTTTGTACACAAAGTCTAGTTTTTACTTTATTTGTGTTTCACGTAATGACTTGTTGTTGATTTGCAGCACCCGTGTCGGAAGATGCCAACCTCCTTTTCCAGCGGTGCCTGTCGAGCCTGCCCCTTAGAACTGTGCGCGTGGTACGTCTTTCATTTCGTTATATATGTATGTTCATTCATGTTCATGCTTTGTTAGTCTGACGGCGTTTTGACATTTTTGTTGCAGGCTCTGCAGATTATGGACATGTTCAAGAAGTATGTCCAGACAAAGACTCGGAAGAACCTAGACACGTGCGTAATTCTTGGGGGAAAGCTGATCGACGATGATTACGTTGTCACTGATCTCATCTTCCCAGAGCAAGTTGGGACGCAAGATATGGTGAGAAGCCTTCTTTGTATGTTAGTGTATAAGATTTGATCTTAGTAGTCATCCAAACTTATATGCAGTGCTATGCAGTTGATGAAGAAGCTGTATTCGCATATTATCAGGATAATCGTCTATTGTCATTAGGTGGATTCACGTATGAAACCATTTCGCTTCTCTGGGTTATCATTCATGTTAACTGAGATAATCTAATGCATTGTTGACATTTCAGACACACCCAAAGCATGCGTGTTTTATGTCGTTCGTTGACTTGGACACTCAATTCGCTTACCAGCAATTGATGTCAAAAGCAATCTCCATCATCGTAGCTCCCACTGACAAAGAGCGGTATGTATTTTCCCTTGCATCAATTCTTAATATTGTTTTCCGTGTATTTGACCTGCATTGCTCGCTTTCCATTGCCGGCCTTTCGGCGTCTTTCAATGTACGAGTGAGAGGATGAGGGTGATGCGACAGTGCACTATTCAAGAACAATTCCATGAACATGACCCTACAACCTTTCAGTGTGAGGGTCTGTTGCTTGCCCCAGCAGATAGAGTATTCCTTGACCTGAACTTATCTTTTGTGGTCAAGGATTTGCACCCGAAACGGACGAGGAAGAAGGCAGAATAGTTTAGTTCAAGGTTGACGTTGTAGTTTATGTTTAGTTGAATTTGTGTAAATTTACGTTATAATTTATGTGTAGTTTACATTTATGTTGCGAATGATATGTTTGGATGATATGTGTAGTTTACATTTCATGTATGAATGTTGTGTTTGGATGATACTGGAACTGCTTGGGATTTTGTGCAGGATGTATGAGAATAGCTTTGGTGGAGTAAAAAAACAAGGGAGACTCTGGCAAAATTTTTATAAATTGGCTAGTCGGTCAAATGATAAGTAATCCAACTCTCAAGAAGAATTGAAAAATGTATTATTTAGCAATGTCAGCAACAAATGGGACTTCTAAAAATGTTCCCATGTCTAGTACGAACCAGGTGGACATTGTGGCATGTTTTCAAACCAACTATTTCATTACAGGAATTGCTCCATTTGGTGATTCTTTGGTTGTTCTCGCCTATATTCCTGGTGAAGAAGATAGTGAAAAGGATTTTGGTTGTTCACACATTTTCCATTGCTAAGAAACTCTGTAAATTAATGATTCAAAATTCTAGAGAAACCAATTCATAGTTATCAAATCAAAATTTACAAATTTAGCGAATGGAACAATCACATATGTATATCAATCCTAATCTAGCAAACGGTTGTATCACGGAAGGTTAAGGTCCACACTCGTATACGTTTGTGTCTGTGGACCTTGCACATCCGACTCTTGCAAAACCCATTGCAAATGAAATTAGCATAGTTGAAATAACACTTGAAAATGTAAACGTGATAATCGGCTCACCTGTGGCCCGAAACTCTATCGGGAACTGTCTCAGGGATTAGGGCAGGAATTCTCTCGGGGGCTGTCTCGGGAACTCTGAACCCATAAATGTGCCCTTCAACCTTCCTCTACCACCTCTCCATCTAGCTCTGCCGCTCCCTCTATAAGCCGATGCACTTGACTCACCTCTCCCTTCGCAAGTGCAGGAATTGTGCCCCACACGCCCACACCGGTCACAAGTGACATTCAGATGTCTTCTGGTTAGAATTGTCTGGCTTGGGGCCTGGACCACATCCCATATTCTACATATGCGCGGCCTTCTTTAGAAGCCTTTTAAATGGCACTGGGATAATTGGATCAAGATTCGTCATAGGAGGCCACTCGATTGGTCCATTGACGGGGCAGAGAAAATGGGAGTGCATCGTCATGAACAAATTCCTTAGGAGATCTCCTCATGAAGTGAATGCATGGAATTGCATGGACACACGGGATGCTGGTAAACTCTCACCGGTAACAGGTACAAGTACGCCTTTCACAATCAATAGAGTACTATTCATTACCGTTGCTGACCTCAAACTAGGCAGCTCCTGCAAACTAGAGGCTCCAATTTTGACTTGAAAGTTGTACTTTGGCGAGCCGGTTGCTGATCATTGGACACAATAGTTAGGTCGAGTGAGCCATCTTTTCATTTTTTTTCACGATCCCACCCATGATGCCATTTTGAATGATCTTGAACATACTTAGAATTGGTTTGTCCCAAGCTGGTAGGAAGCAGGCGTTGAAGGACTCGCTCAGGTTGTTGAGGCTTATGTCGCACTTTGGGATGGAGCAAAAGGCATGTTTGGCCCAACATGTCACATCTATTCATCTTAGATAGTCGTGGGTCGCTGGGTCAAGCAAAAATAACTTGGCAATTTCTCTCTCAAGTTGCCTTACTGTTGTGGTTCTAGATGCAGCCCACATTGCATCATTTAACAACTTGCCTTTAAATTGTTTTTGAAAAATGGCATACAGGTGTCAGATGCAAAACCGATGGTCTGCTTGCCCTGCCACCTCTCTGACAACTGGCACTAAGTCCTTGCAAAGATTCATAATATGAGTCAGACATTGGTAAAAAGTGCATAACATAAACACATAAGGCAAAAACAATCAACCGTACCTTTTGCCGATAAGAAATGATTGTCCATCCATTGCCAGATGGGGTGTTTAGATCGTCGAGCAAAAATTCTAGAAACCAGCTCCACGAAGACCTATTTTCTGCTTCAACCACTGCTACAGCAACTACATACATTCAATCATTCCCGTCAATGGTGACAGCGGTAAGCAGCTGCCCTGGAGTCACTCCCTTCAAGTGGCAACCATCTAAACAAAGAACTGGTCTACCACAGTTCCGCATAGCCCTCTTGCATGCATCCAAGCACATGTACATCCTTTTAAATACACTCATGTCAAGGTCAACACTCAGTGAACTTCTAGGATTTGACCTCCGAATCTCCTTGGCATAGGACCATATAGCTTGTATTGCTCATTGTCATCCCCTTCGATAATTTTTTTGGCCGCAGTTCTTGCCCTTGTAGTAAGGCTGGGTGTGATGTTGACGTTGAAGTCCTTCCTGACTGTCTCAATTATGGAAGATAGGTCCCAGATGGCCTGACTTTTAAATCTGTGTAAGTAATGTGTTGCCACCCATTTGGCAGTGGCATGGCGGCTTTCCATCTTTCTTGAGCAGGTGTGAACGTCGTTGTAGAACTTTATTTGAAACGTCATTTCCCCTTGCATTTTTTAGGCTTGCAGCCGACACGTGCATCTTTCCTGGCAGGAAGCCCTCAACCGATGAGCATCACTGTGGGTGAATTTTATCCCGTATCCATTCTTCAATGCATGATCGACAATTTCTTCTCTAATTTTATTCAATGAACTGTACTTGTTGCCGTGGCCCATACCAGCAAAGGTGCATTGTGCTTCTGGTTGCCGTCTAGGCCTACTCTCTGCCATGTCAATATCTTCGTCACTAGGTGATTGGCATGCTGATCGGAGGTCCTCATCGTCCTCTTCGTTTAGAGTTGCTAAGACAGAATGCAACACAATTGTAACTTCATTTCCAATTCCACGTACCTCGTTCTCATTGGCCAAAAATATGTCTGTGGGACCCATTTCAACTTGACGGTTAATAACAGATTCTTCAACACTCTAAGACACCATTTTCTTTTCAACAAATTCTTCAACTTTGCCAAAATTCCTTTCTCTTTAGCTCTTGGACTTCTCTAGGGTTAGCTAATTGACTACAAAATGCCTTAGAATATTGCAAACCGCGGGGAGTTCGTGGTTATGTATACCACTGTGTTAAAAGAGGGACGCCGCGGTGTCTTGGGACGACGCCGCGATGTGCGCAGCATCCAAGGAAACTTCTCTTGGACGCCGCAGCGTCCCAGCCAACATCCCCTGGACGTCGCGGCATCCCAGCCAACTTCGCCTGGACGCCGCAGGATCCCAGGAAACTTGGCCTAGACGCCGCGGCCTCCAGGCCAGACGCCGCGGTGCCCCGTCAGCTTGTTAATGGCGAATGTGACTGCAATGTTGGATTTGTCATTTACCCATACGCCAGTGGTCAACTTGTTAGAAAATATACCATAGTGGTTGACTTGTCATTGACCACAAACCACGATGGTTGATTTGTCATTTTCCCTAAAAGAAAAGAAAAAAGAAGAAGAAGGGCAGACCCTCTTTTTCTTCCTTCTTTTTCTTCATGGGCGAGAGATGAGAGGGGCTTCGGTCGAGAGAGAGAGAGAAAGCTCTGCTGGAAGGGTTGGTTGAGTCGTTGACTCCAGCAGATAGAGGTTGTGATCAGTCGGGCACTTTCGACTGGGCAAGTGAGCTGTCCGCCCGTGTACACTTCGCAAGGCAGGACTTGGACGGAGCATGGGAACCACCAATTTTGGGCGACTCCATTTGTGGGCGTTTCGAACTTGGGACATGCGTTCTTCCACCTCCGATTAAGGTATTATTACGGTGAAATTTTGGGTGTCGGTCAAAATGTCTATGTTGCAGTTTTAATGGAGATGTCGAGCACTGAGGTTAATTTGGTCCTTGTTCTTTGCCTCGGTTTTAAGTGATAATTTTTGGTCCCTGTTTTAATTTGCTGTCTTAGATAATGGGTTTAGGTTAGTTGAGTTCATTTATTGTAGTTGATTTTTGTTTCGAGGCTGATAAATTTGGTTCTATTTTATGGCTGTTTTGATGGATTCTAGTCTGTTGTTTGGTTGCTGCATTGGTTGAGGATAATGTTTTGTTGGTTGGAATTACTTTATGCTCATTTACTGCTGATAGAAACTATCGGGGATATTAATCTGTTTGTTAGGTTCATTATGTGCTAGCTGAAATTTATGGGGAATCTGAAGTTATGTACTTTGTTGGGAGGGTACGTTTTGTATTCACTACTCTTTACAGAAAACCTAAGAACTTGCCTTTGTTAATGTATTCTAGTTGATGATCTATGTTTAATTGATGGCTTGGGAATATGCGTTAGGGTCATGCTAGTTTCTATATTCCCCATTTGCCATCGGTTTCTTAGTTATTTATGGAGATGAGTCTATTTATAATGATAAATATAAAAATGGATGTTAGGTCAAATCCAATGTATATGTTGTTTTCATGGAACTAATAGTTCTATTAAAGTCTTGTTATGTTGTTGAGTGATGAGGTTGGAGATTTGTTGGGATTCTTAGAATTGATTTCCGGTTTGGGGCTCGTGGTTGTCACTAGAAACTGTTTTGGATTCTAGTCTTGTTTAAGACCTTTTTTTATCCCTTATATGATTGATGGGTTGTTGATATTGCCCTTATTATAGGTTCTAGAGATGTAAGTGGTTCAACTTTCGCTTACGACAGCACGTGGTGCTAGTTTATCAGTAAGCGTGTCGTGGTCGCCATCAAGGTAGGGATCTTTATACTTGTTGCACTACATTGCATCATGGTTTTCAAAACTACTATTTTGTCACACTTGAAATGCGACGGGGCCTGTCGACAACACATCAATTTTTACTTAAACATATATTTTTTCACATTTACATTCCGTACATGGTTTATTTATTATATTCTACCACATTGATGATGTGATATCTGTGGGTGTGTTGAGAGGGTGAATCCTCTTGATGTTTTAGGCACTGTAGTGCTAAAGCATCACAAGTCTATCTGGTAACATTTTCTATTTTGAGGAGATGAGTTATATGATACGTATATTGGGGGATGAATCCTCTTGATGATTTGGGCAGTCTAGCGCTAAAGCATCATGAGGCTATCCCTCGAAATCTTCTACTGCAAGAATGTTTGATATGTACATTGGGAGGATGAATCCTCTTGATGCTTTAGGCACTCTAGTGTTAAAAAATCACTAGTCTATCCCCGTACAATCTTATGTTGCGTGAAGATTGGTCATTTACGTGCGAAATGGCAATGGGGCATTCATGACATGTCCTCAGGTTTCGATCCCTAGAAGTGGAAAAAGAGGATGTGACATTGGTGACGTGTTCTCAATCCACAAGCCCTGAAAGTTAGAAATTGAATGAGAGAGTCATGATGTAATACCCCGACTTTTATATCAGAATATAATAAGGATAATTGGATAATTATCAGGGTATTACTAAGGATGTATTCGTTAGATTTTTAATTTAAGGAATTTATTAAGATTAAATAGAAATTAATGTAATTAAAATAAATATTAATTTAATAAATTAAATTATTATTTTTGGGATAAATAATTTAGAAGGAAAAATTGAAAGAAGAAAATGAGATTGTTGGAATTTGAAATGTAAGAGGTTAATTAATTAGGGAATTTAAGTGAGAGATTAAATTAAGGAGAACTATTAAATGGATGAATTAATAGGGGATTTACAAATTAAATTAATTTGGTTAAAGAAAATTAAAAGGGAGACATGGAAGGTATGAACCAATTCAGCAAACGAGAGAGAGAGCAGGGAGAATCGGGAGAGCTCGTGGGCAGACTCCTCGCGACTGCGAAGTCGAGCTCAGACGACTTCTTCGCGATGGGCGACAAGCGTGTTGCGGCGAAGAGCGGCAAGTTGCGGCTAGGGCTCAGAATTGGAGCTCCCACGGGCGTGGTTTTCCGACGACAGTTTGAGGTATGTGTGGTCAAGTTTCTCTTCTCCTTTGCGTTCTGTTAATTGGGCGGCTGGCAGGGATGGATGGGTGACGGCGTGGCGGAGATTTTTGGCTTCGATCATAGGGGTTGGGGGCTGCACTCGGGTGCTCCGACAGGACGTTTCGACCAGGTTCGACCCATTCTAATAAATTATTGTATGCTATGCAGACAACACCATCATTCTTCCAGCCTGGAATCGCACATTGTATTGCAGAGTGGGGAACACTCTGTATGGCTAGATAGAATTTGTGGGCATGCTGTTAATGGCTGGAGAATAAAGACAGTGAGGGAGAGTGAAGGCTTGGGTGAACTGAGTGAGGAGGATTATGCTTTCTGGATGGCAGGGCTGAGAGAGGAGGAAGGTTAGGAGCTGCGTGCTGCTGGAGAAAAATGGAGAAGAAAACTTTTGGAGGGCAGTGTGTGCTAGAGGTGAGCTCTCAGGTGGTTTTCCTTTGGGTTGGTTGAGCCGAGAGTTTCCCTGCATGCTGGTAAGGTTTCCTCAGATGTTTTGATCTCTGTTTGTGGATGTATAGTTTTTGTTAAGCCCTAGGTTTTGGATTTTTGGAGAATTGAAGAAGTCAATATATGGATTGAAACAAACTTCCAAACAATGGTATATTAAGTTTAATAACACCATTATATCTAATGGTTTTGTAAAGAACACATTTGATCAGTGTATCTATATGAAGGTCAATGGGAGTAAGTTTATTATCCTTGTATTGTATGTTGACGATATTCTTCTTGTTGCCAATGATAAAGGAATGTTACATGATGTGAAAGCTTTTCTCTCTAAGAATTTTGAAATGAAAGATATGGGTGAAACATCCTATGTTATTGGAATATAAATATTTTGTAATAGATAGCAAGGTTTATTAGGATTGTCTTAGAAAAGATATATTAATAAAATTCTAGAGAGATTCAGAATGGATAAGTGTTCCGCTGGTGTTGCTCCAATTCAGAAAGGGGACAAATTTAGTGAAATACAATGTCACAAAAATGATTTGGAACGTAAGAAAATGGAATTTATTCTAAATGCATCAGCTGTAGGAAGCTTAATGTATGCTCAGACATGTACTCGGCCAGACATCAGTTTTGCATTAAGATGTTAGCTCGATATCAAAGTAACCCATGAATGGTTCAAGAAGCGCATTCCCAAAAGCCAACAAACCCAAGTGTTTGACATGAAGGACTCCCTATAACATATAGCTCAAATACTGCAAGAGGTGTAGGACCAGTATCTTAAGACTCTTCAAACACCAAGTCCACCGGGAGAAGTGGAAGAAATTATTGAAGAAGTGGTTAGAGATGAAACCATGATGGAAGAGATCATATTACTTGAAGAAGGTCCACTGCTATATTTGGATTTCCAGAGCATGGAAGAACTTTCTAAAAGTACAAGCCTTGTGAGCGAGGACCTTCTCATGGAACTTACGCATGAAGAGGAAGAATTGAGTGCTGAGCTTATCTATCCACATGTGGATCCACTAATTGAGATGAATGCGGGAATATTAACAAGCACTGAGAAAGAAAGTGCATGGAAGCAAACTTTTCATATCAATAGTTTAATCCATGATGGAAATTATCCAATGACCATTGATGAAGGGAGTAGTGCCAGGCTCACATCCAAGTTTACAAAAGGGATGATTGGGGTTGAAAAGTTAGGTTGTCAAGTGAAATAACTATAGACAAGTTGCTGATCCTAGAGCATCATGATCCTGAGCTTGTTGGCCATGTTGGTCTTGTTGATGTGAAGATTGCAGATTTTTTGATGTTTTATATGGGAAACTTGACATGGAGATCATCACGTATAGTGTCGACAAAATTTTTTCATTTGATCTGGGAGGAAGACATGGAAAGAAGATAATGATGAATACTCCCTAGATTTGAGGGCAAATCTTTTTCAACCTTGGGAATATGATGCACCCTTGATCCACATCATTTTTCTTTCTTTTTTTTTATAATAATTTAATTTAAATACTTTAATTTGTAATTGTATAATTGTTGTTGGTTTGTTGTTTGTTTTGTTGTCTTTCGTTTGTGTTGTTTTGCTATAGGGTTATTTATGTAATTGGGTGATTAAGGCTTAACCCTAATTAGCTTAGTATTTAAGCTTCATTAAGCATCATTTGTAAGGTGAAGAATTTGGAATAGAAAACTGAACGTTTGTTCATCCTTGGAGTTTCTCTAGTCTGCCGTATCCTTTTAAGTGATTAAAATCCGATTAGTTTGTGGGTACAAAAATTGGAATCATCATCTTATTAGTTTTGGTGATTTCTCTTATTGCTACTCCTTTCCTTCTTTGTTCTGTCGAAGAAGAATTCCGAGCAAAGGTTGTAGAAAACTTTCAAAGATCCGAGTTGGAGTGTTACTTTTTGCGAAGCAGCCGTTGAAGTCAGAGACACTGTTGTAGTGTTGTTCGGACCAACTTGTTACATTTCTGTTTAATCATTTCATCCATCAATTTTTGGAGAAAATCTGCTTCAATTCACAGAGATGATTCCAGCTTCCAAGCTCCCACCTTTCATCTGTTTGACCTGGGCACGACTTCGTTAAAGAACTTGTTTTTATCTACAGTCAGATACGAATTTTCATCCTCCGTCATCATCTGAGAGCAAAGGGATGAATCCCAGGGCCTTCTCGTTATTATCTATTTCACTTTCAATGATAAAATGGATATTCCTACCGCCCAAATGACGGTCATTTGCTTCGGGTAATCAGCCCTCGAGAGCACCATACACTTAGTATGTATGAACATCCATTAAACCATTTTTTTAAAAACATGCATGAAAACCATTTTCGTATCATTTTGAAAACCATGATGCATGAATGTTCGTAAAGGCATACAGTTCTACATCCTCAGTATAATCCTTGAAACATAATCTATATAAAATTCTATAATCCTCAAACATGATCAATCTCATTACCATTATCCTTAACTTAAAACTAAGAACTTAATTCTAATAAACACTGCATCAAGCAGTAATACATCCTCAGGACATGATCACAACCTATTACATCTACTAAATGCAGACATCATACAAATCCTAACTCTTGTAATGTAGGGCCCCAAAGACGAAAACACATACAATATCACTTTCCTGATATCTTTACGGAGTTTTAGCACTTAAGTCCTTCTTTCATTCAATACCATCAAAATCAACATTTAATTATTAATCACAATCCTATAAAACTGTACTTCCTCACACATGAACATTAAAGCATTCATTCTATATTCTAATTTCTTTATCCTCATCCAACTTCACTCACAACATTTCTAAAGAAATACCATAACGAAGAACCAGAACAACAATATTATGTACCCTCTGTAAATGCAATGAAAAGTAACAGTCAAGAAAGCGAACACCCATCATAGTTCTTCAATTATTTCTTAGAAAATAGTAATTATTAGAGAACCATTTCCAACTTTGCCACATATTCTTCCTTCGCCAACTAATAAATAGAGCACTACATTCTTCATTCTCTTATCTCATATTAAATATCCTTTAGTAAAATGCAACAACACTGAATACAACAATAAAACACAACATCCATAAACCTTTATCTTCTACCATATATTCCTTAAAATCCATAAAAGGCACAAAAGAATTCTTCATTACTTGAAGAGAACCCGAGGAGACTCGAGAGTCATTCCTCCAACAACACACAACAAGAAGAACTCCTACGACAGAACATCACATTTATCACCCATCTATTTTCTCACAGTACAATCTTCACATAAAGTCCATAAAAGAGTGAAAAAATTCCTCACTAGAAGAACACTCGAGAATCCAGAGGAATTCACCTTCCTCAGCCTTCTTCCACAACTGTAGAGCCCTCTCCTTCCTTCACTCCAGAAGCTTTCCCTTCCCTTTTCTTCTTCTTCTTGTTTCTTCTCTAGAGCCTCTCTATTCCTCAACTTCAATAGAGAGCCTTTCTCATGTGAGCTCTCTCTTCTCTTTACTTCAATTCCATCACAGAAGCGTCTTAAATACGCTTCACATAATCCCCATATTCCTCACCTAACTCTCCTTATAAATTTCCATCTGTAAAGTAGGAGCACATGCAGGGATAACAAAAGCACTCGCCTTGGGATTACACATTGCTCTACCTTGGGTAAGTGAAACCATATGGGACCGGTTGATCATTGATCAACAGGTAACCAAGACCTCGATCAGCCGCTCCAACATAAAAACCCATTTTTGCATTTTAATGTGAGGTCGGTCGAGTAGCCAGTCGATCATTCATCGACCCGAGGCAACGTTTAAAACTCCATTCTGCATTTTCACGTGGAGCAGGTCAATCATTAAATCGACTGCTTAGCCATCATCCAAGTCACCTTGATTATTGGTCGATGATACTCGACCGCTCAATCGACCGCCTTAGAAGAATCGTCTAACTATTCGGTTTTTCTTCCTTTTAAAAATCACGTGAAAATTAAAACTTTAATATACTTTTCATAAAAACAGCAGAGGTCTTTATTAAAACCCTTTTAAATTGTTATCAGAGTTATTTTCTTAAAACCGGATCGTTAAAAATTCTTTTACTTAAACTCGTGACTTAAATCTTTATAAACGGTGAATGACTTTTGTTATAAAATCTTTTTTCTCATTTTAAAGCGGAAACATAAATAATTCATTTAAAGAACAATAAACAAACTGTTTACTTATTATTTAGAAAACTCTTTTTCTCTTTATATTCTTTATCCTAGCCAGCCACAAGAGCCGCCTGTGCAAATCTTTCATCAACTGCTCCTTCACCTATTCTCGTGTGTGTACGTACACCACAAGAAAACTATGAGCTTAAGGCCCAGCAAGAAAATGAGATGCAATATGATGCATGCCTGTAACTGATTATGTCAGAGTAGAATCCACCCAAACTGTCCTTTATTCAAGGTTATATACATTAACTCATATATTGAGCTATGACATTCGAAGTTCTATCGTAAGGAGAGTGGCCGCTAGTCGGCATCTAACCCTTAGGTAGACAGGCTCTAGCGACCTGGCAAGGGAGGGGCATAATCTCTAGTAATGGAAAACTATACGAGGTAATATAATATGAAGGCAATTAACTAAAGCATGAAAACATGGAAATAATTATTGACATGCCATATCATGGCAGATATTCTAATCATGGCGAGATATTCTAAAACTGAACATTACAAGCTATATAAGCATAAACTAATCAAATTATTTTATTAACAACGAGTTATCATAGCATGAAGTTTAGAGTAGCGTTTTTCAGCATAACAATTATACCATTTGGAATCTTAGGCATGCTTAGCAATTAATAGAAACAATAATGATAATTAACACTCTAAACATGCTTAGTAATTCAAAGGAAAATAGCAGCACTATCTATACGACGTCCTAATTATTCAAAGTAGTTGTAGGAAAACAGTAGCGGTATATTCAAACGCTAAACATGCTTGACAACAAATTAAAGATGTGTAATGAACATAGATATAACAACTAATGGCATCATGAGCTAAGCATGGACAAGTAGGCTTAGGCATCACAATATGCAGGAAATGAAGTATCAGTTTAGAGTCGAACAAAACATTACAATTGGCAGATGCATTATCCAACAATTAGCTATATAAGGTAGGATTAAATTTAAAACAACAGGGTCCACTAACAACCTAAAACAAGCAGGGAACTAACAAGTAACATTACACCAACAATTGATAATCATGTGTTAACTAATTAAAGTACTATCCACCACTCACAAGTTAGCCAACGAGTTAATTTCCAGAACAATAGAGAATTTCTATCCACAAAGAATCAACATGCAATTTATAATGAAGAGCTAAATAAGCAGCTAATCACAGAGAATAAAATTAAGCAACTACTAGCAGGGAAATTACTAATAGAGAGTTTATCAACAACAAATGACAGGGAGTTCACAACCAGTAAGTAACTAAGAATCCAAGCACTACCAAATAATCAAGAAACATATAATCAAACAATAATCAAGAAAGACACTGCTTTGTGGGGTAGTACCTCCACTGGCCACGACTCTGTCTCAATTGTTTACCTCACAATCATAGAAGACACACGACGCAGGAAGGAGAGTAGTAGTAGAGAAGTCCACTCCAGCAGTAGCAACAAAGCTCTCAGCTCACAACACACTCATGGTTCACCAACACACACAAGCATAAGTATAATCTCTCCTTCACTCTCACCTCAACACTCAGCAAATTCACCTTCACGAAATTCACAAGAAGAATTCTCGCACGCTCAGAGAATAGAAATGCAGAGTGTTGCTTTTGCTGGCAATGCTTGAATAATGTGTAGGACTTACCTCGAGGAGAAGAGTGGTGGTCAGTCATCCACAGCGATGGGGGAGGTCATCGAGACGTGGAGGGGAGAGGGGAGAGCTGGGCTGTCGTTTGAGTGGATAATTAATGGGTAAACAACAAAACACCAGCATATTAGAACAGACATTTCGTGAGACTATGCAATTTCGGTCGAATAAGTCGACCGAATCCCCTGACCGCATCTTGACCGAATCGTGTATAACACAATTAAAGACGTATTTTGGTCAAGTATCTCGTTCGTGTCTTGACCGATGACTCAACCACAAAATTGCCAAATTTGATAGATTCGAAACCTGTTGTTTTTCGATCGCGTGTCACAATCACGTTGCGTCCGAAACCCACAAAACGTAGTATGGAATGCACTTCAGATGCAAACCTTTCAACCTCAAATTCGACTGCGGTACGACCAAAAACCCAAAATGCAATGTGCAACACATTTTGGAGGAGAAGCTCGACCACGACTCAGATTACCCGGTGATCGAAAATCTGAAATGAACTTTTTCTTTTAAAAATTTATACTTTAATCACCCCCACAATATTTTCCTTACATTTACACGACATTAGTCAAAAAATGTACCGTCCCATAATATGATACATTAATTTCACAAAATTCATTATATTATATAAACAAGGGATAGTTATCGAGGTATTACAAATCACCTCTATAATATTTAACGGTCGACCAAATCTTAGTCGCTCGACTGCTTTGTCAACCAAGAACTAAGATGCAATCTGTAATATATTTTGATCAATCTTTTTTATCGCACTCACGACCACTTACTCAACCTTAAAACCTAGGAGCACTCTGTAATGTTTAGCTATCGACCATTTAGTCAACTGATTCATTCATCGTCGACCGATTCCTTCTTCCACCGACATTTTCATGGTCGATCGTGTGGTTGACTGTTTCCTTCTACAAAGCGCTAAAAAGTCTCCCAGCGCTCAACCTATCCCCTGCCAAAATCCTACTTTACTCCACTACCATATTCTACCTCTTAATCCTTTCTTTTCTTTTCAAATTTAACAATCCTCTAACAAATATCTCACCAATTATTCCTTAATCATATAATAATTATTCAAGCCCATTCCAATAATCAGTACAAATTAGACCCATACTTATTATGTTTACTAAACTTATTTTCAAGTTATTATATTCCATAGTAAAATCATAACAAATTCTCCAATAATTCACAATTATGATTATCCTTAGTCCATGGTTAACCCTGGGTATTACACCTAGTCTCCCATCCGACCATTGCTCAATTGTTTGGGCAATGCTGCCTTCGTTGTCATCTACGTCTACCATAATTTTCTTAGCAGAGATCGTCGTCCACCTATCTCCCAGCCATCATCCATCGCAATTTGTTGATTTCACGAACTCAGAAAAATCCAATCCCCACACAACTAATTTAGCTTCCTTGCTCCTCTAATCAGCAGAATGACTGCCACCACTAACCAGTTTAGCCATCTGACTAGCACCATTGTTTGCCTTAGAGACAAAGCTTTGGTTGTTGATCATATTTTTCCTGTTGTTTGATTAGACCTCACCTTACCGATCTTATTTGTTTTACCACTTGAGAAATTTTACATGCAATTACGTATAAAATGATATTTTACGATGGTACGTGAGATTCCAAAAATGATAAATTTTGTTTAATTTGGACTAACTTGGAATTGTTATGGAGAAATGAAGTGGAATCCTAAGGGTTTATATATGAAGATTGTGGGTTTGCTGTTAAAGTTGGAATTATTAATTAATATGAAAAGTGTGAATTTTAGCCTATTGGGGTTGATTGGTTCGAGGAAAGCACAGTGTCTGTGTATGAGTGCAGACCTCTGGATGAGCATCCAAAAATAAGTTTGGCTCTTGGGTTGGTTTACTGTTGACAGAAGAATAAGTAGCAGTTGACATGTAAAAGGCAAAATCAAAACTTAGAAGCTCTTTGATAGTCATGCATTGCTCAAACTTTAAATATTGGTAGACCAGATGCTGAAAAATCACAAAAAACCTTCTAAAATATGATGTGTCATGTTGTGGTAATTCCATATAATAGGTGTCTTGCTAATTAAAGAAGAAGAAAGTAAGCTTGACACATCATATATAGTTGGAAGCATCATGCAAAATTTGTGACACCTCAAGGTTGAGTCATAACTTTGAACCTTTATAAATGGAGGGGCTTGGTTCTTCAAAGTTGCAAGCAAGGTACCACGACTTAGAGCTCCTTTTTCTCAGCTCATTGAAGGTTAGTGAAGTTTTCTCTTTTAAGTTTAAGTAATTTTAAGAGATTGGTTGTGTTTATAAGTACAAAGATAATGAGAAATTGGAGATTATAAAGTGGTGCTTGGAGTCATGATGTAAGAATCATTAAATTGGATTTCATACTCAAGTTTATTGATTGAAAGATACTTCTTTATGTTTTAAAAGTATTATGGTGACCTTGGATGGAGAAGATTGTTGATTTGTACATGTTTATGTGCTTAATATCATGCTTGATTCAAAACTATGAAAAACTGGATAGTTTTGGGTTCAATGGCACCAAAATAACTGAATGATTTCCAAATGCTAAATTGTTTTAGTATGTTTTATTAGAAATCCTAATGGAACTTTGGACTTGAAAATCAAGAAATTTGGACATGTATAATGAAAGTTATGAATTTTGGAAGTTGATAATAAACTTTGAGATAAAATATGGATATTGGACAAAGGAAAGGTTCTATTGGAATGTTTTAACTGAGATAAAAGTGGTTAGATTTCCAAACTAATTTTACATGATATTACTCATAATCTAAGGGAACTATTGGTTCAAGAATCACTCAAATTGGAAATGTGTAGCAGCTCCCTCACAATTTCCAGAACAACTCACTCCCTTTGACCCTCAAGGTTTCTCGCGGACACCTTCACACTTACGGCCTTTGCTTCTCCCTTTCTCTCTTAAAATCTCAGGACTTCAGAGACCTCAAACCTCAGCCTCACAGTCTCACAAACACAATTCCAGAAGCAAGACTTCACTCGCAGTTTCTCACAAAATTTTGCCAGAGATTCCTTATAGTTTTTCTTCTATGTCAAACTCTCATCCCACTCTTCTTTATATATAGGCTATAACCAACACCTCTTCATTGTCCAGATGAAGATAGAAGGCCAATTAGAGGATTTTCCATTTTCTAGATGCGTCCAATACAAATCCAGTAGCTTCCAGTGATGGCGTTTCTATTTCTAAGCGACTCTTCAGTTTGGGAGTCGACCGATTCATCTTTGGTCGATTGACCGCCAGTCCATTGATCTGCCACGAACTTCTTTGTTCTATATTGTTGGTCGATCGAGCCATGCAGTAGACGATCAACCATCGTTTCCTTGCATTCCATTTTCATTTCATTCTAGTTACCCATACAATTGCTAGAGATGTCAACATGATAAGGTGGAGTAGCACCTAATGACTCACATGGGGCAGCTACTCAAAATCCACATCTCTTCACACCTATTTACCTTTATTCATTTATTCCATTTAACTTTTCAAAACAATGCATAAAAATTATTTTCGTACACTTTATAAAATCAATGATGCATGAACGTATATAAACACATGTAAGTCTGTCATACAAGTCTATCTAGCATATCCTGAAAGCATGATCAATCCTAAACCTAAAGCACTAAACTTAATTTAATAAACAAAACATAAACATCAAGCAATCAACAATACATCCTCTATCAATAACTATATCAATAACCTAAGCATCTAATAAACAAAGTCAGCATACAAATTCCTAAACTCTTGTGATATAACCCCGAAGGGAAAACACATGCAATATCACTTTCCTGGAGTCCATAGATATTTTAAACCTAGAAATTGACCTTCTCAATACCTATTCAAAATCACAAAAATATTTACTTATTAGTAACAATTCTCCAACCAATAATTATAATCTCCCAGTAATATACATAACAATATTCCTTAAATTATTCCAAAGAGGTTATATATTCAACACCTCATGGATTAAAACTTCATCCAACAGAATATAATTTCCAACCTTAACCATCCTAACTGTGTATTCAAATTCACCAGTGAATAAACACAAGTACATAGACCAATATTGAACTCATGCTTATGGTAGTAACCAAGTTCCATACTTCATAAACCTTCAACATACATAGATTCTATCATAGAAGCATAATATAGTGGCTTTATATATTAATCCAAATAGTGAAACCCATTAACAATTTATGTAGCAGAGAATATGCGAATCAATATCTTCAAATTTTCAGTAACAACTTAATAACAAAACAAGTTGCACAATATCCATGATCATATATTTCTCAAGCAATAACAAAAATAAAGCAATCAATTCATGCTTACTGTGCAATATCCAAAATGAAGAACAATACATATTTCCACATTTCCTTTACGATTTCTTTCTCTCAAATTTCCTCTGGGCACTCTTCCCTCTTTTCCTCTTGAATTCTTCTTCCTTTTTGAACTCACCTCCCAGGTTCTTTATTTCTTTCTCTCCCTCATGGTCTCTTTCTCCCTTTCTCTCTCAAATTCCAGCAACTCTCTCAATCTCTTCTGTCCAAACGGTTTCCCTTCCAATAATTCCTCTCAGTCACTTTCTGTAAAACTATACCACACTCCCTCTATTTCTTATTCATAGAGCACGATTTGCACCCCTTCAGTGTCCTAATGAAGGTGAAAGTATCACTGCAGGCGCTTGAGCATCCACAAAGTGCCAATCGTCAATCCTTTCATTTTCCAAGCAACGGTTTATCATATTCTAGCAACTTTTCAATTTGCTGGTTGATCGTCTCCATTACATGATCGATCTAAAATTCCTACAGTCACGACAATGATCGACCGCCTTTCACTTATGATTAGCCACTTCTCCAAATTACCGATCGATCATTGCCTTAGTAGACGATCGACAGGATCCAAAATTGTTGCTCTATGGATTAAATTCTCTTTGGAGCCAGTCAATCAACCTCCTTCAGGTAATTGATTGGCTCAAAAATCTTTTGCCACTGTAATGATTTACAACATTGACAATCGACCTATCTAACTTGATCAATCGCCATCACCACAATTTCTAATTCCTTGAACTTATTTTTATCATTACACACCAAAACTCACACCAAATTGATTATACCCTTAATATGAACAATCTCATATCCTTAACCTTACTATATCCAAATACACTTCCTTTGATCAAATGTAACAACCCGATCCTAATTTTTCTGTTAAACGATGTAATCAGACTTTGGAGGAAAGAATTGGAGTAATACATGTATTTACATTGTCTCTATACGCGTTAAATTACGACTCATACTTTTGTAAAGAAATGAATTCAGATAACAACTTGGTCAAAAACACAAAGGAATTGGACTTTTAGACCAATAGGACACATACACATGCCTTTCCGGACGAGAAGTGTCATCTACAAAACACATGGAACGTCGCCAGGCCTTGGGGACAACTTGGGATGCAATCTGGCGTCCTAACCTCACTGTGCTGAGCTGTTGCGGATGCAGATGGGGAAGATGCAGATGCGAACAGGACACGTCCACATCAAATCTATTAATTCTTGATACTTTAGGATGATTGTGAATGCCTGCGGATGAAGAGAGGAGACGTCCGAATTGAATCTGTCCAATTACTGGACACATTCAAATGATACATACGGACGATACGGAGTGGGATAGCTTGTCTGAATTGAATCTGTTTGATTTTTAAACTTATACGGACGACATGTGTGGACGCCAAATGGCGTCTAAACCGCAATTGCGGACGGTACGTACAAAAATGGGGACGCCTCTCCTCGTCCCCAAGCATGAATTAGCCAACGAATTTTGGTCTTTCAGATAGGATCAAGTCATCCGCACCAGTCCGAATCATCGTAGAACTGTAAAGACAGAGATTTTAAAATTTGACGAAAAGGATGTCCAACCAATAAAAATGCATCTCTCGACACAAAATCGTACGATGTTGGCCGACCCACAGGATTTGTCCACTATTCCCCTCTCTGCCACTCGTGAGTTGTCCCCTGGTGGACTCTATTTCTTCAACCCTCATCTTTTCCTCCTTGTTGTTCTTCCTTGAAGTTTGGTGGGTTTCTGCTTGGAGGGAGCTGCTTGGGAGGAGAGTTGCTATGGTTTTGAAGGAAATGCAAGTGAAGGTAAGGAATGGGTAGTCGGTGGCCATTTGGAGGCCCTACACCCAAGTAAAAGTGTGTGTAGTGTTTTTTGGTGGTAGCAAATTTCTGTAAAACTCTTGTTGTTTCATTCATATGATTTTTCCTTCCCTCGTTACCTCTAACAGATTTTTCTCACTACTTTAGACGTTTTACCTTGTGGTTGTACCCTGGATATATCTATTTATAATTGTATATATGTTTCACCGTTAGTTTTCATTTTTCTATAACCTAATGCTTGAGTTACGATTTTTGGAATGATAAGTGGTAAGAATGAAATTATGACTGATGTTAAGATGAGCAGTAGAGATACTTAAACGAAAAGCTCCATAGTGATTGTTAATGACTGAATGAGCTAGACCATGAACCATTACTGATGCTGTATAATATTGCTCATTGTAGTGTTTGTCTCTGTGATTTGTTCTTGTTCAAAGCATGACTCTACTTTTATTTGTTCATAAATATCTCTCTACATTATCCAGTTGTTTTATTTTTTACGAACATAAATCTCGATTTAAAAGCATGCTTAAGTCGTTTATGATTTCCGTTGAGTTGATTAAAGCATATTTTTCACTGTTCCCTTTGATTAATATTCGTCGTTGTTTTAAACGTTCAAATGTATGTCCTGTTGTTTTAATTTGACTTGATTTACTGTTGTACTTAGATGTTTAAAACCTGTTTCACCGTATGTTTCATCACTATTTGTCTACTGTACATTAACTGATTAACAAGCACGTTCTGCTGTTCTATTTTTGACATCTTGCTGCTGTAACATTGAGTAAAAGCATGATGGTATGTTCATATTCTTCTGTTCAAAAAGTCGATAGAAAGCATGATTAGGTACAGTATGATTAGTATTTACTCCTTGACATATTAATAGCCTTGTAAATTGTACGCTTCCGCTGTTTCGTTCAAGTATTCTCGCTATTGTGCTCTAATGTTCTAATCTATGTTATTGTTGCCGTTTTAGTTGATAATAAGCATGTTACACCATCTTAGATTCAACACGTATTCATTAATGTTTTCTTTAGGTTTACAAACCATGTTCGTTGTTCTAATTTGATATTAATTCATCACTCTATGCTATCATTACTTCCCTTATATAAAAGCATGATCCATGGATTTTATATAATCTTGTACCATCACTATTTTAATTGTCGATCAATCGCATGTTAGGCATTCTAGTTGCTGTTGTGTTAGTCGGATTAAAATGCACGCTTAGATGTCCTGACTTTCCAGTGTTATATTCCATGTACAAACATGCTTAGTTGTTACGTTCAATTTGAAGCATGTCTAGTTGTTCATAAATTTCCACTGTACATAATTAATTAGATTGCAAGTTCGCTTTCTGCCTTAATATCCTTGTTGCTGTTTATTCTCCTCTTTAAGAAGCATGTTTAGTTACTTCATTCGTGATTCATTTTCAATAATCATGCGCTGCTCTAAGTAGCTAAAATTTGTCCTGTTGTGATTTACTATTACATGATTCCGTTTTGTTTATAAGTATGTAAGCTGTTAGTCTCCTTATCATGTTAGAGAAATTTATTGTTGAAATGCTCTCAAGAATTCCTTGCTAAGTTTGTCATGCGCGCTTCTTCAGTTGCCTTACATATATATGTATGGATGCATTTTCAGATTTCTCTTGTGTGCCTTGATATCCGCTTGTCTATTGTTAATTATAGGATCTTCAATGTATTGTCTTTACTATCCATGTACGTGTTAGCTATTGTAGAGGTGTCCTCATGCACGCACGTAATAGAAACAAAGTAGGGAGTACCCCCTCGGGGTGGTACTCACATGCATGGTAAGGAAAGTAAAATGATAAAAAAAGATGAAGGAAAGGAATAAGGGAGTTGGGAGGCGAATGGGTAGCGGTCCTAGCCTAGCAATTAGGCAATGCCCTTACCTTATTGGGAATGGGAACTATTGCCCATAGGAGGTTAGGTCCGACCCACTACACCATCCCATACGAGTCTTCCAATCTCCAGCTCAAAGCACGAGTGAAGAGCGAATGAAAGAACGAAACGTAATGAAATAATTGGTTTGGGTGGCATTCCAAAGGAAATTGAAGACAAACATATGCATTTGTTTTCCCCAATTTCCTTACTGAGCATAAGCTCACATCCTTACTTGCGGTGTAGATAATGAAGTGATTTTACCCGAAGCAGCGGAGGAGGCAACTCCCGTGGAGCCTGTGGCCTATCCGGAGGAGACACAAGCTGAGTAGTACTATAACGTCAACTAAGAATGGAAAGAGTAATTTTGTAAGGGCTAACGTCAGATTGTTTTATGAACGTTAATTACCCCTTTACCCCTATTAAGAATTTATTCAGAATATTATGTAGGTTTCACTTTTGAATTTTAAACACTAATATTTATGGGTGACGCTTTTAAATTATGCTTCCGCTAATTTTTAAATTAATGTTTTAAAGTGATGATCTTTTTCTTAATTTCGTTTCCGCTAAATATGTTGCTTATAGTTTATCTTTCAAATTAAATTGACCATTTAAAAAGGGTTGGTAACGATCGGATTTGGCACTCTGATAATCCTTAAGAAAAGATTTTAAAAAGAGGAATTTAATATCGGAACTTGTTTTAGTAAACATTAACATACTTATAAAATGGTATAAGAATCCAGGTTGTTACACCTTAATCATCCAATTTAGCCCCTAATACTCCAAAAATCATACTTAGGTCTATACTTAGCATAATGAAAATCTAGGATATTACATACCTCCCACGTTATACAATTTTGTCCTCAAAATTTGCTTGGTCTAAACATATTCTACTCATGCCGAATAAATTCTATCCATATTCTTTCCTATTACTATCATCTATACCTAACATATATATCAAAACAAACACCAAGCAATCATATAAAATGAAACTTTAAATTTATGAAAACGTATAATACCTAGCCTAGACCTGGATGGCTCATCTTCTTGATCTCCATATAGTGAAAATACCCTTAGTGCTACTTTTTCTTGTTCTTTGACCAACAACAGACAATTGTTAACTAAATTTCTTTACTTACAACACTTGCACTGTCCAGTACCGAACCTACACTCACCATAATGATTCTTATGACACTTAGGACAAAGTTCAACTTGAGGGTTTCTAACTAAAGAAGTATCTAACTCATTTCGCAATCTTGACATTTGTAGACTTATCCTCATTGTCGAATGTCCTTTTTACTTCTTTTTCTATCACTTGCCCATCCATTGGTGGTTGAGTCTGATTACTCTTTTTAAGCTTCTGACTTATTTCCCTTTGCTTCATAACTTGAATCTCAGTCTTCTCAATCTCCAAAGCTTTAGATACCATCCTAGAGTATGGCACATCTTCAGTACCATATATCTTTATACCCCTATATATCTCGACCTTTAGGCCTTGAACAAACTGGTATACCTTAAAGTCATTGGTAGGTAGTAAGTGACTAGCAAATTGGGATAGTGCCTCAAACATCCTTATGTATTCAGCAACTGAGGTAGTCTGGCGAAGACGTACAAATTCTACCAACTTCTGAGTTTGAACAATTCGGTTGAAATATTTATCAAAGAAAATATTCTTAAACTGTATCCAAGTTATTTCCCTTATGTCCTGAGTTGACTTAATAGTGTCCCACTAATATCGTACATCTTGGACCAAAAGGTAAGCGGTGCATGCAACCTTCTCAGTTTCTTCTATCCTCAGATATTCAAACATGTCTGCAAGGGATCTAACCCATTCTTCAGCCAAGGATAGATCCGATGCACTCCAATCAAAGCTTGGTGGCTTTAATCATCTAAACTTCTCCCATCAGGCTTCCTCACCAGCCACCATTGGACAAGGATTTCCATTTTCCTCCCTTTCCATAAGGCGTTCAGTATAGCGGAACGCTCTACCATGCAAGTTAAGCAGCCTAATGTCTCTTCCCGTTCAGTTTGATTATCCTCTTTTCCTTGACAAGTAGGTTCATCCATTCTAACATTATTAGCAGGTACATTATTTTCTCGATCAGCAGGTTTATCATCTCCTTGACTAGAAGGGAATGGATGGAGTGCGGATGCATGAAGTGATAACTAGCAATGCACGTTGGGAATTTTGACCTTCTTTTCAAAAATGTGGGAACAACCAAACGAAAGAAGGCGAGGCAATAGATTCTAAGGAGGGTTTAAATTCGGTTATCCGTTATAACAAAAAGGGATGATTAATGGCTTACTACACACCCGATATTCCTAGACAATAACCCACTAATAAATCAAGAGAAATACCGAAAAATCATAGAATTGAATATAGAGCTAAAAAACTTCTTTTTGTTGATGTAGTAGCCTTCCTTGTGGTTTCATTGAGATTTGCTTTTTATTTACGAGTTGAGGGTTCGAAACTTTTGTGCCAACCTTCTCAGCCTTCTTACATCATTATTGCTATGGGCACGCCCTCTTCTTCCCCTCACCATTATATTTTCCTAAAAATTAATTCTATAAAATGAAACACTATAGTAGAAATGAACATAACCAATACGTACATGTGATGAAGCATTCATGCGTTGAGTTTTGCACTGTTGGTAGTCTACGTAAACAACTCTGACCCGATTATGCTCTGATACCATTTGAAACATCCTATATTCTGTTTTAACTTTCCTTTAATCCATATAAAATTTTTGCCTTTGAAATCTTGTGAGGGAAAATCATAGTAAACAAAAGTGGAAGTCTTTATAGAATAAAACATTTGAAATTACCAGTTTAAAAGCTATTTAAAGTAAACAACAATAACTATTTAAAACGTTCGACTAAAAACCATTAAAAGACTTTGAAATACTTACACACATAAAAAACATTCCTTGAGCCATAACCCACCAAGGTCAATCTGCCAATAGCACAAAAGACCCAACATGGCAATAGTCCATCAGCTACATCCTCTACGATTTTTTTTTATCATAGGCTCCTTACCTACATCACAAGCCTTAAACTATGAGCCTAAAGCTTAGTAAGCGATATAAATTGTAAAATGCTCGTGCTATGCTTTTCATAAAAACACATGAAGTTTTCATTTTCATTTTCCATTATCTTTATCTGTACCAATGTTAGAGATATTAACTTGATAAGGTAGAGTGACACTCATAAACCTTCAACATACACAAACTCTATCACAGTAGCATAATACAATGGCTTTATACAATATTAAACCAAATGGTAAAACCCATTAACAGTTTATGCAGCAAAGAATATGCGAACCAATATCTTCAAATTCTCAGTAACAACTTAATAACAAAACAAGTAGCACAATATCCATTCTCATATATTTCTCAATCAATAACCAAAGCAAAGCAATCAATTCATGCTTACTGATGTGCTCCAAGGCCCTATCACTCAGAGTCGGGCCGAGAAACTTATTGCTTTCCTAACTAGCTTCTATTTTGTAGGAACTATTAAGATGTGGGATTCTTTGAAGGAGGTTTCACAAGACGATAAAGAAGTTCCGTTTCATTTGATCACTTTGGACGGTGTTCTTCCAACCTAAGCTAGAGTCCAAATTTCCTTGAAGGGCGGTGTCGTGAAGACTTAAATTAATATTTAAGATCTTATTTGGATTTAGTAGAATTGCTTTTATGAACAACAATTTTATTTGGTTTGTTTTATTTTGTTTGGTTGTGAGATTTTGGAGAGGTGTGCGGTTTGCATGAAAACCACACCCTTATGCCGAATTTTAGTCATTAGGGACATTTTAGTCTCTCGACCTACATTGTAAACCTTAGGTTAAAGTCCCTCCTTTGTGAGAATGGAGGGCAATTTTGAATTGAAGAATTTGGTTGTGTTTGAAGACACCCTTGCCGCAGCCACCCCCCTCCCTTTGCGCCGATTCCTTCCACCCCCAAGCAAGGCTCCTCTTGAAGCTTCTCAACCTTGCATCATTGGGATATTGCCTCTTCCAATCTTCATCTTTAAGGTAGGATTGGGGTGTCGAGGCAAGAGAACTTTCCAACCTTGGATAGTGTTGGTTTTGGCCAACCCTAAAATCGCCCCTCTCACTTAGGAGGTCCGCGGACTCCATTGATTTCATTCTTGTTTTCGTGATACTCTTAAGGTCTTTTCTTGCTGGTTGGTTAGTTTGTGTTATGGAGATTTAATATATGTTAATAGATTAAGAAGCTCTTTTGGGAAGTATTGAATGAAAGGTAATATTTTCAGATTGATATTGAGCTGGTAAATCTGTGATTTTTATTGAATGTTATTATCGCTGATTGAAGCATCTGTTTGGGGCTTTTATGACAATCGTGTTTGTTTGAGGTCTTCTAGTGATTTGTTCAGGGTTAAGTCAGGAAGTTAATCTCCAAATTTGGACGTCGTTTGGTAGTCGTAGCTCAAGTTATTACGTTTTTGATCTACACTGTTAAATCTGCTCTGCTGGAAACAGTTTTCAAGTGGTTATTGAAATTGATAGATATCCTATTCTAGAACGTTTTTTGAGCTGGATTTTTGATACAATCTCTTGACTATATTGAGTTTATGTCCTCCAGAATCCAGCTTTAGCTCATATACAGATTTGGAGTTTTATTCAAGTTATTGCTGCTGGGTCGAGTATTGTTATTTCTCGGGACAGATTTCACTAAGGCTTCTAAGTGTTTCTTGGAACTTGTCATTTGGTATCAGAGCTGAGTTTACGTTGCTGCCATTATTTGTCTTACAGAACTAAGTATGAGTACTCGAAGTGGTGCTCAATATCATAATCCACGGGAGATGAGAAATGATTCGGGTGCACCTCCACCCGAGGGAGATCCAGAATGAACCGAGCCTTCAATGAGGGAGTTGTTTGAAATGATTATGAAATTACAGCAACAAATTGATTCTTCCGATAATGATCATGTGCGGAGCCGTAGAACTCCGAGACCTAGGAGGAGGATTAGCACTTCAAATGATTCCAGGGGTAGGAAAGAAAGTTTATATGATGAAGAATGGGAAGACCCTGAAAATTCAGATTCTCCGAGTCCAAGAAGAAGATCAAATAGAAATCAAGAAATGAAGCATGTTAAGATTTCTATTCCAAATTTTAAGGGTTCTAGCAATGGAGAAGATTTTCTTGAATGGTCCGAAAAAGTGGATCGTATTTTTGATTGTTACGATTATTTAGAAAAGACTCAGATACGGATGGTGGTTTTAGAATTTTCTGGTTATGCTAGCATTTGGTGGGAAGATCTCAACGCACAACACCAAATAAATGGTGAAGGGGAAATCCGTAGTTGGGAGGCCTTAAAAACGCTTATGAAGAGAAGATTCGTACCTCCCCACTATAAACAAGAATTGTTTCTACAATTGCAAAATTTGAGACAGGGCGCTTTGACTGTGGATGAGTACTTAACTGAATTTGAAATACTGAAAATATGATGTAATGTTACCGAACCAATGGAGCAAACCATTGCTCAATTTATCAGAGGATTACACAAGGAGATTGGTGAAACAATCGAATTGCAATCATATGTTACCTTCGATGATGTGGTTCAATTAGCCTTGAGAATTGAGAGGCAAAGAAAAAGGAGAGCAAAGGAGAACACGACTCAGCCTTTCTCTAAAAATAATAATCCTTCAAGGCCGATTCAAAGAGGGGAAAACAAGTCTAGTACCATGAAGAACGTTGATGAAAAGAAGCCTATGAATGATCCTAATAAGTCTAGATCCCGTGATATCAAATGTTTCAAGTGTTTGGGTTTCGGCCATATAGCCTCCCAATGTCCGAATGCTAAAGTTATGATTCTTAAAGCCGGAACTAATGAGATCATCAGTGAAGATGAAGAAGAAGTTGTATCAGAAATGGAAGAAGAAAATGTGGAAGAAACTTATTATGCCCCTGAAGGATCTTTACTTGTCATGATGAAAAGAACTATGGCTATTCAAAATCAAATTGAGGAATTACAACGAGAGAATATATTCCATACGCGTTGCCAAATTCAGGGTAAGCTTTGCTCATTGATTATTGATGGTGGTAGTTGCACTAATGTCATATCATTGGAGGTTGTTGAAATATTGGGTTTGGTTACTTCAGTCCACCCCACTCCTTATCGATTGAATTGGCTAAATGATAAAGATCCCATCAAAGTTACGAAGCAAGTGAAGTTGACTTTTTCTATTGGTGGTTATGAGGATGAGGCCACATTTGATGTTGTTCCGATGACGGCTAGCCATCTTTTACTTAGGAGACCCTGGCAATTTGATAGAAAAACAAAGCACGATGGTTATTCTAACTATTATTCTTTTAAGTTCAAGGGGAAGACTGTGATATTGGCCTCTCTCAATCCAGATCAGATCGCTAAAGATTACGAGAGCATGAACAAGACTAGATCCGAGAGTTCTCTTATTATTACAAAAGGAGATCTGAAGAAATCCTTATTACAGGGAGGACCAATTATTCTTATGCTTTTTTGAGAAAGAGTGGATGAATTGGGCTTTATACCCGAATCTGTATTGGAATTACTTAAAGAGTATGAGGACATATTTCCAGAAGAGTTACCTCTGGGGTTACCACCTCTAAGGGGGATTGAACACCAGATTGATCTTTTGCCGGGGACTCCTTTACCCAACAGGCCAGCTTATAGATTGAATCCCGATGAGTCAAAAGAGCTTCAGAAGCAAGTTACCGAATTACTCGACAAAGGTTATATTCGAGAATCTCTTAGCCCTTGTGCTGTGCCTACTTTATTAGTCCCCAAGAAAGATGGCTCACTAAGAATGTGCATTGATATTCGTGCCATTAATCAAATCACTATCAAATATCGTTTTCCTATTCCCAGGCTGGAAGATATGTTAGATGAACTCATTGGAGCTTTCATTTTTTCGAAAGTTGACTTGAAAAGTGGATATCACCAGATTCACATGCGTGAAGGAGATGAGTGGAAGACGACATTTAAAACAAAATATGGGCTTTATGAATGGATGGTCATGCCATTTGGGTTGTCTAATGCCCCTAGTACTTTTATACGAGTTATGCATCATCTTCTTCAGGATTTTATGGGAAATTTTATCGTCGTTTATTTCGACGATATACTTTTTTATAGTTCGGACTTATCCAATCATCTTGTACACTTGAAGTTATTATTCGAGGCTCTACAGAAAGCTCAGCTATTTGGCAATCTCAAAAAATGTTCATTCGCTCAAGGCCGTGTCTATTTCTTGGGATTTATTATTACTAAAAAGGGGATGGAGGTGGATGAGTCTAAGGTAATAGCCATCAAGGAATGGCCGATTCCTACTTGTGTTTCGGAAGTTCGTAGCTTTCACGGCTTAGCATCCTTTTACCGGCGTTTTATAAAGGGGTTCAGTTCAATCACGGCTCCCATCATTGATTGCACCAAAAAAGGGAAAGACTTTTCATGGACTTCATCATCCCAATCTAGCTTTGAATCCATTAAGGAGAAATTATGTAATGCTCCTCTCCTAGCACTTCCGAACTTTACAAAATTTTTTGAGATCGAATGCGATGCCTCTGGATTGGGTATCGGTGCCGTCCTTATGCAAGAAGGAAAGCCTGTTGCTTATTTTAGTGAAAAATTAAAAGGAGCAGCCCTCAATTATTCTACATACGATAAAGAATTTTATGCAGTCATTCGAGCACTAGAAGTTTGGCAGCATTATCTATTATCTAGAGAATTCATTATTCATTCTGATCACCAAGCCTTGAGACATATTCGAAGTCAAGGGAAGCTAAATCGTCGTCATGGCAAGTGGGTAGAATTTCTCGAACGTTATCCTTATGTTATTAAATATAAGAAGGGGGAATCAAATCAGGTTGTAGATGCTCTCTCTAGGCGATGTATTTTACTGACAGAACTTAATGCGAGACTTTTTGGTTTTAACTGGATCAAAGAGTTATACTCAGAGGATCGGGATTTTGGGAGTACTTACCTTAATTGTCTATGCAAACCGGAGTTTCCATTCTTCGTAGAGGATGGTTTTCTTTTTAAAAGTGGGAAGTTATGTATTCCCATATGCAGCCTTCGGGAATCCTTAATCCTCGAGGCACACAGTGGCGGATTAGCAGGGCATTTCGGAAGTAAGAAAACTATTGAAGCCGTTCAAGAGCACTTCCACTGGCCTCATTTACGTCGGGATGTACAAAGAATTGTTGAGCGATGTATTGTGTGTAAGAAGGCAAAGAGTCGAGTTCTTCCTTAAGGTCTCTATATGCCGCTTCCGGTAGCCACTCATCCTTGGGTGGAAATCAGTGTTGATTTTATCTTAGGAATTCCTCGCACCCCTCGAGCCAATGATTCTATAATGGTAGTTGTGGATCGATTTTCTAAAATGGCTCACTTTATTGCTTGTCAAAAAACCGATGATGCCTCTCATATAGCTGACCTATTCTTTAAGGAGATCATTCGATTGCATGGAGTTCCTCGATCCATAGTGTCAGATCGGGACATGAAATTCTTAAGTTCTTTTTGGAAAACTTTATGGAGGAAACTGGGCACTAAACTACTCTTTAGTACGTCATTTCATCCCCAGACTGACGGGCAAACCGAGGTAGTAAATCAAACATTGGGAGCATTACTAAGGTCAGTGCTCAGCAAAAGACTAACTGATTGGGATTTACAGTTGCCTTATGTGGAGTTTGCGTACAATCGAAGTGTACATGGATCTACTCATCATACGCCATTTGAGGTTGTATATGGGTTCAATCCCCTTACACCTATAGATCTATTACCTCTACCAGTGACTGATTATATTAGTGAGGATGGAGCTGTGAAGGCTGAGCGAGTTAAAATTCTACATGAAGAAGTCAGGAAAAATATCAAAAAGAAAAATTTGGAGTATGCCAGGCTTGCAAATCGGGGACGAAAGGAAGTTATTTTTGAAGTCGGTGATCTTGTCTGGTTGCATCTTCGGAAAGATCGATTTCCTGATTATCGTAATTACAAGCTATTGCCGAGGGCTGATGGTCCCTTTAAACTATTGGAGCGTATTAATAACAACGCATATCGGATCGAACTACTTGAAGGCTATGGAGTTTCGACTACTTTCAACGTCCAAGATTTATCACCATATCATGGAGAGGACGAATTCTCTAATGAAAATGCATCAGAACGTTCTACAAATTTGAGGTCAAATCCTCAATCACCCGGGGAGGATGATGTGCTCCAAGGCCCTATCACTCGGAGTCGGGCCAAGAAACTTATTGCTTTCCTAACTAGCTTCTATTTTGCAGGAACTACCAAGATGTGGGATTCTTTGAAGGAGGTTTCACAAGACGATAAAGAAGTTCCGTTTCATTTGATTACTTTGGACGGTGTTCTTCCAACCTAAGCTGGAGTCCACATTTCCTTGAAGGGCGGTGTCGTGAAGACTTAAATTAATATTTAAGATCTTATTTCGATTTAGTAGAATTGCTTTTATGAACAAAAATTTTATTTGGTTTGTTTTATTTTGTTTGGTTGTGAGATTTTGGAGAGGTGTGCGGTTTGCAAGAAAACCACTGCCTCATGCCGAATTTTTGTCATTAGGGACATTTTAGTCTTTCGACCTACAGTGTAAACCTTAGGTTAAAGTCCCTCCTTTGTGAGAATGGAGGGTAATTTTGAATTGAAGAATTTGGTTGTGTTTGAAGACACCCTTGCCGCGGCCACCCGCCATCCCTTTGCGCCGATTCCTTCCACCACTAAGCAAAGCTCCTCTTGAAGCTTCTCAACCTTGCATCATTGGGATATTGCCTCTTCCAATCTTCATCTTTAAGGTAGGAATGTGGTGTGGAGGCAAGAGAACTTTCCAACCTTGTAGAGTGTTGGTTTCGGCCAACCCTAAAATCGCACCTCTCACTTAGGAGGTCCGCGGACTCCATTGATTTCCTTCTTGTTTTCTTGATACTCTTAAGGTATTTTTTTGCTGGTTGGTTAGTTTATGTTATGGAGATTTGATATATGTTAATAGATGAAGAAGCTCTTTTGGGAAATACTGAATGAAAGGTAATATTTTCGGATTGATATTGAGCTGCTGAATCTGTGATTTTTATTGAATGTTATTATCGCTGATTGAAGCATCTGTTTGGGGCTTTTATGACGATCCTCTCTATTTGAGGTCTTCTAGTCATTTGTTCAGGGTTAAGTCAGGAAGTTAACCTCCAAATGTGGGCGTCGTTCGGTATTTGTAGCTCAAGTTATTGGGTTTTTGATCTACACTGTTAAATCTGCTCTGCTGGAAACAGTTTTCAAGTGGTTATTGAAATTGATAGATCTCCTATTCTAGAACGTTTTTTGGGCTGGATTTTTGATACAATCTTCTTAACTATATTGAGTTTATGTCCTCCAAAATCTAGCTTTAGCTCATATACAGATTTGGAGTTTTATTCAAGTTATTGCTGCTGGGTTGAGTATTGTTATTTCTCGGGATAGATTTCACTAAGGCTTCTAAGTGTTTCTTGGAACCTGTCACTTACTATGCAATATAAAAAATGAAGAACAATATTTACCTCCATCTTTCCTTCATGATTTCCTTTTCCTAAAATTCCTCTCGGCACTCTTCCCTCTTTTCCTCCTGAATTCTTCTTCCTTTTTGAACTTGCCTCCCTAGTTTCTTTGTATCTTTCTCTTCCTCTTGGTCTCTTTATCCCTTTCTCTCTCAAATTCTAGCAACTCTCTCGGTCTCTTCTGTCGAAATGATTTCCTTTCCTACTCTCTGTGACTTTCCGTAAAACTATACAACACTCCCTCTGTTTATTATTTATAGACCATGATTTACACCCCTTCAATGTCCAAATGAAGGTGAAAGGATCATAGGAGGACGCTTGAGCATCCACAAAGCACCAATTGCAGATCCTTTCATTTTCCAAGCAATAATTTATCATTTTCTGGTGACTTTTCAATATGTCGATCGATCATCCCAATCATATGATCGACCAAAGATTCCTACAATGATGACCACCATCACAAAAATTTCCAATTCCTCTAACTTATTTTTATCAATACACTTCTAAACTAACACCAAATCCATTATAACCTTAAATATCAACAATCTCGTATCCTCAACATTACTCTATCCAAATATACTTCCTTTGACCAACACCTTAATCATCCAATTTAGCTCCTAACTCTCCCAAAATCATCACTTTGGTCTATACTTAACATTATAAAAATCAAGGATATTACATGTTTTGCCAAAGATGGCATGCATCCCAAGAATTAGGAGATATATTGGTTGTTTGTGGATTGAGCTCTCTGTTCGTCATTTGGTTTTTGTCTAATGCGAGGAGTATGATTCTGTTTATTGTTGGTTATTGCTTGAAATTTAGATCATGTTGTTGGATGGAAACTGCTTCTTGTTGATTGTAGCATAGATTAAATTAGTTAGGACAAGGATGTATTGTCTATGTTAGTATATTATCTTTGATAAACTGTTAATGGGTATTGATTAGTAGATTTTAAATTAGTCCTATATGTGGGTTTCTGGCGAAGAAGGTTTTACAGAAAAGATGAGGTTTTGCCAATCTAGCTCCCCATTATATTTAATATTTTAAAGAAGATGCTGAGGTTTGATATGGTATTGATTTGGGGTTTAGTTCTACAATTACAGTTACTGCCACAAAGGATAAGGTTGAGGATAAACTGTTAATTTGAGGTTGTATTGTTCTTGAATAGTTGTTGGATTAGAGGTTAAGTGCTGGATATGTTCATTTTAAATAGAAGGTGTGATTATGTTAGAGTTTAAGTTAATTATAGCCGCTTGAAATTGATAATAGGTTAATCATGTTGTTGTGTTGATAAATATTAGAGAAAATTGATCCTAATATGTGTATGTTTAATAGATATTAGGTTTTGATCATGCTTTTACTTGGAGATGTACTGTTTTACTACTGTTTGGTTTGCTGTTTGATGCTTAATGATTGTAGATGATAGAAAATAGGTTTTCATCATGTTATGGCCTTGAGGATGTATTACTTTGATATGTTGTTGGTTTGCTTTTTGATGTTTTGATAATTCATGTTTAATAGACTTTAAGATAAGGATTTTAATTATGCTTGAGAACAATGCATTGATGACATGTTAGAATATGTTAAGTTTTGTGGAATCATGCTCATGCATCATGGTTTAGAGAATGTTACAAAACGGTTTTATGTATGGTTTTGAAAATGGTAAATGGATGCTAATACATATCAAGTGGATGTGTTCTGTTTTACTTGTATGGGACGCTATCCTAAGAACAAGTCTGTGAGGGCTGATCACCCAAAGCGGGCAACATTCCTTGGGGCTGTATGACTATCCATTGTATCATCAAAGGTAAATGTCTTCAACGAAATAAATGAAAAAGGACATGTAGCGGTTCGGGAGATTGGTGGCGGTCAAAGGTGGTAACATCTCTGATGGATACAACTCATCCCCTGTAGTGATGGAGTGATGGTTAAGCCCACAAGCCATGGGGTTCATCTTTTCTTCTATACCGTAAATCGCCAACATTTGGACTGTTAAACGAAATGTAAACTGAATAACTAAAAACTGAAAACAAAAACTGCATATGGTTTATAAAAGTTGCCTAGCATGAGCATTTCATAATTTATATTTCTTACTGAGTATTAAGCTCATAATTTAAGTCTTGTGATGTCGATATGTGCGGACACAAGAAAAGGAGCAGTTGATGGAGGATTTACGTGTTGCAGACCTTGTGGCTGGCTAGGCTTGATTTAAAGGAAAAATGTTTTCAATTTGTAAAAAGAATTTTATTTATGTATTTCCTTTGATTTCAATTAGTTTTCAAATGCAAAGTCTTCTAATGTGTAATGTAAAAGTTTTAAATTTATGCATTTTATTAAAGAAAATGTCTTTCAAACTATACGTTTGAAAATGTATGAAAATATATTGTTACAGACAAAGCTAAGTTAAGTTTGCTAAACCCAAACTCTAAAGGAACAAACAGTGCGATCGACCAGACACATCAAGAAACACCCAAAAAAGATGCACCATTTGACAAAACACAATTCTAATCGACGGAATATGACACACCCAACCAAATGACTCAACCATTGAGGACACACAATTGGAGGCAACAAAACACAACTACAGTCAACCAAAAACCATACAATGTCAATGAGACATGATGAGTGTAAGAACCGCAAAATTTTAAAATAAATGAAATTGCATGTGTTTTAATTTTTCACGTTAAAACTGTCTAGCATTCGAATTTGACAAAATGTTTTGCATAGTGTTCAAGTGTAGATTTTTAATCCATGGGACAAAGGATTAAAATTTTGGTTCTTTTGTAAATTTGGAAAATAACTTTTTTCCAATAATTAACTAAGGTAAAATATATTTTAATGGGAAAGTAAGAATAAGGTTTTTATCAGGACAAGATCCCTTTTTCTTACAGGTACGCATTCACAATCTGTGGGAGAAAAAGAAAGAAAACAATAAAATGACGAAAAACAAAAGTTGTGAGAGTGAGATTTTGATCGAATACCTATGTTATCAGAGTATCAATTCACAACATTGGTAAAGGAAGTTTGCATGTAGAAGCGATTAAGGTAAATTTCTAAAGTACGGAGTCATGTTGGTGTTGGGTTTGAAGTCAAGCTTGTAAGCCTAAGAAATCCTGAGCACCAGTGAGGGGTTAAGGTTGTAAGAGGTAGAAAACCCAATTGAGAGAAGGACTGCTTCCTTCATCTTGGTATGGTCTGGATGGTGAGTCGAGAGCCCACAGTGAATGATCAAGGGATCAATTGCTACGAGAGAAGTCACTGGGGAGTTTGACCATGGAGTGAGGAAAGCTCACTCCTTGGTAGAGTGTCCATCGTTCCATGGGAGAATGATATGGAAAGACATCATTTTGTTGGGGAATGAATTGGAAGGACTTCAGTTTGCGGGGGAGCAAACCAGAAGGACCAACATTCTATGAGGGAGCAAACAAAATGGCCAGGGTACAAGGCAGAAGGACAAAGTTCCATCAGCAATGATCCAGAGGCAGAAGGACAATGTTCTGTCGGGAATGATCTAGGTGGATCTCGTTTCATAGTGGAACAATCCAGAAGGATCTTGTTCCAAAGTGGAAAGATCCTTGTTCCAGAGTGAAAAGATCCTCCTTCTAGAGTGGAATGAACTTAAGTAAACACACGATCTGCATGTGTCTGCAAGGGTAACGATTTGCCAAGGACTTTTTGCAATGTATGATGTCATGAAACGACAAACCCTTTGTGGAAGGATATTGTAGCCTATCCACACTTTTACCCAAGAGAACCTCATGGACGCATGGTTCTGCGTCTATGGATTCACTGTTCAGTGTCTACGAAGGCATTACCTTATTTGTTTTTAATGCATTACCTTCTGTTTTCTTCACCGAGATTTTTGGTTTAGTTTTCTAATCTCGGTTTAGGACCCTCCCATTTTCTCATTCATTTTGTTGATAGAAACTCTTGGATTTTTGTATGATATAAGCTCAGACGATTTTGGAGACTTTGAGATGATTCACGAAGAGGCAATTGCTCTGATCGGTAAGAGAGATCACTAAAGAGGTAGTAGAGATTTTTATACTTTATGCATTGCATACCACCATAATTATCTAACAAATATTTTGTGGGATACCACACATGAAAACCCAACGAGGACTGTTTCAATCGCACATCTATTTTTACGTATACATACGTATATTTTCTCACGTTTACATTCTTTGTTCATGGTATTTTGTTTGGATTATTTGGATATATTTAGGTGGATGAATCATCTTGATGCTTTGGGCAATCTTGCCATCAAAACATCATGAGGCTATCATGTGCAATCTTCTATTGTGTGAAGATTGTTTGTTTGTACATGTGAAATGCGAATTAGGCACCAGTGACACGTCAAAATGGGTAATAGGGTAGTGATGACGGACTCCTTGGGTTTCAAATCTCAAAACCTAGCTGGAGTTTTAGTCACATGGATCGTAAGGTTGTTAGTAGATGAGTTTTGCTCGCCTGGTACTTTTCCATTTGATGGGTTGCGTGACAGCTCGATGTTCGACTCGTGCTAACAACCCTTGTCAATCTGGGTTTTTTAGGTAGCTAGTTGAGAAGCAATTCCTCACCGAAAACCTTATCTGTTACTCGGCTATACAGGTTGCGTCATCACAGACCATAGCTCGCCCTCAACTTGGGTGACGTGCTGGATCTTGAGATCACTGTTATTTTTATTCCTTTTGCCTCATGAGGTGTTGATTTCGACGGATGGCCACTTTTTCTATGATGTGTGCCGGGTGGATCATTGTGACCATCCATTTTCACTAATGATGTTTTTGGACAGAAAATGATGCATACATATTTTTATGATATAGTTGTCTATGTAAACAACGTGTTTTGACAAAGCCTCATCGATAGTCATGGATCTGTTTTGATAAAAATGATGAAGAGATTTTAATTGATTTAAAAATTGATGTACGGTAAAAGGAAGCATGAATTGGTTTTCCAAGAAAAATGAAAAACGTGTTTTCTCATGTATTGCATTTAGTCTAGATTTCCTTACTAAGTTAGTCACTTACCCCAACACAACCCCTCCCTTTCAAGGTAAAGGCAAGAACAACTAGGGATTCAAGAGTTGGAGTTTTATCTTATTTCTTTTTACCTTAAAGTGTTTAAACTTATTTCCTGGTGAGGATGTTTATGATGGTTTGTTTAAACTTACAACTGATGGTTGGGATCTATTACACAGGACCTTTGGTGTATTGAATATCACTGCATTTTCTTCAATGATCGAGCATGTTTAATATCCGATTCATTACTGTTTTCCCGTTAAATTCTAAGCATGATAGGACATTGAACATCGCTGCATTTTCTTTAATTTTCAAGCATGCTAGTATCTAAATACCATATTATGTTAGTTCTTCGTTAATTAATTTTCTGGTTTGTTAATTGGAGTATCATAACTGTCATTTTATATTAGGAATTTTTTAGTGATATAGCTAGTTCATTTAGATAGCCCAAAATACTAAAGGGAAATGAACATAAATGAATACGTTATGGGATGAGGCTGTGTGTCAAAATGCCTGAGAACATTGGTGTTATAGGATGAGGCCAGGGGTGCCAAAAGACCTGGAAACGTAGGCGTTACAAGATGAGACGGTGTGTCAAAAAGCCTGGAAACATATGTAGGCAGAAAAGAAATAGAAATAGAAATCCCTTGGTGATATAAATTATGGATTCTTTGATGGTTAGTTTGGGTTGCGAAAGTCATAGGCGTAATATATGTCGTGTATATTGTTGTGATTTTAATATTATATTGACATGCATCATATTAATAGAAACAAATAGGAATGCCACGTGTGGGTTGGTATTCATTTGTGTAATGAAATGGATAAAGAAAATAAATGTAAGGGGAATTGTAGGTGGGGAGGTTGCTCGGATCGTAACTAGGTAGACTCAAGATTATACCCTTCACTCGGCAGGTTGCGAGAGCTTGTCTACCCTAATGGGAGACTCAAGATCATACCCTTTCCTTGTTAGGTCACGAGAGCCGGTCTACCAGAGGGTTAGATGCTGACTAGCGGCCACTCTCCCAACGATTGAACCTCCAATGTCCAAGCTCAATGTATGAGTTAACGCATGTAACCGTGAGTAAAGAACAGTTTGGGCAGATTCCATTCTGACATAATGAGTTAGAGGCATACATCATATTGTATATCTCATTTCTTGTTGGGCTTTAAGCTCACAGTTTGCTTGTGGAGTAGGTACACACACGAGAATAGGTGAAGGTGCAGTTGATGAAGGATTTGGCACAGGTGAGTCTTGTGGATAGCTAGGCTAGATAAGGAAAAGAGAAAAGTATTTTGTAACTAACACGTAACAATTTGTTTAGTAACCATAAATGAATTATTTATGCTTCCACTACGTTTTTAGAAAAAGTATTTAATAATAATAGTTTTTCGTTATTTATAATGCTTTAAGTAACAAGTTTAAGAAAAAGGATTTTTAACGATCCGATTTTTAGAAATGAACTTTGATTACAATTTAAAAGGTTTTCTACTACTTTATAAAATAAAAATAAAATTTTAAATTTACACAATTTTTTGATGGAAGAAAAATATAGGTCGTTACAGTTAGTATCAAAGCAATTGCGTTTTGAAACCGATTTTCTGTACTGCCTACTAGCACAAGCTTTGACCAAAAAATTCTTCATTAACTATAAGTATACTTTGTGCTACTTTAATAGACATATGATTTCTTTTTACATTTCGGTGAATAGTTTGTTAAGGGATAACATGGAGGGAGGAGCGAAAACGGGGAATGAGATCGTCAGCCAGTTGATGGACTATATGGAGTGTCAGTTTCAGCTCATTGAAATATTGGTTGGAGGATTTGGGTAATTTAATAAGAAGTTCATTGGAGAAATACAGTGACTACCAAGAGATGGAAATGAGTCGACTACTATTGGGGTAAGAGGCCCTTGGAGGATGAAGATCAGTAAGAAGATTGGCACTACTGCTGAGGAACCCATGGTGGGGACACCACAAAGGAAGCTATGTCCACGGTGTGCCAAAAGTCATGATGGAGTATGCTTGGCGAGGTCGGGGCGATGTTTCAGATGTAAAAGGTTTGGACATATAGACCGACATTGCCTCACCATGTCCAATGAAATGAAGGGAGAACTGGAGAAAGTTTTCACCCTTTAGAAAATGATGAGGGGACTAGTGGACCTATTTGTGACTAAGTATTTTATATTTTGAAATGATGGGGGAGGTGTGACTAAACTTATGTTTTGTGATGGTAGACTCGATGATGTGCCCCAAGTTCCTGTCACTTGAGCCCGAGCCAGTGGTTTCTTTATTTTCTAACTTTTTTATTTATTTTGTAGGTTTTTTGATCAATTTAGGAAAGAAGAGTTGGCACATTTGGGCTAGTGGAGGTCTTGCAATCTTTGGAGAATATTGTGGGCTTCTCTTTTCCGCTGAGAATCTGACCTCCTATTGTTCAAGTGCATGTTTGACAATCAGGACGACTTCTTTTCAACTTTGGTCCTTCATACAAATTGTAGCGAACAGCCAGAGCTTTCCAATGACATATTTGGCATTTTATTTTGTTTTCGTTTCCTATGTTATATGTCCCTTTTACAGAGTCGAAAATCCAACTCGGATTTATTGATCTTGTGTTAGTCATGTCTAATTTCTTAAGTCAGGGTTATTTTGGTCTTTCAAACTCTTGTAAGGGCATTAAGGGTTTATATGCCCTTGTTTTGTTGCTGAAACGGACTTTTGCTAAATTAAAAAAAAAAACCTAGTGTTTCCTTAGAGGTGGGACCCGCGGTAACCCCCCATCGCCATTTCTTCCATAGCCCGAACTCGGTGTTCTTGAAAGCTTCTTGGCAGAGTTGGAAGGGTTTCTATCGCCTCCAATACTTCTCCTTCATGGTGATGATTATGGTGTGGTGATAGAAGAAGTTTTCCAATCCTTGGAGAGTGCTTCCCCATCGGGTTAAGCCTTTGATAGTCGCCCCTCTCACTTTAGGAGGATTTGCGGACTCCTTGGTTATTCTTGTTATTTCGTATTACTCTTAAAGGGAATCATTGTTCTTGTTGTTTGGTAATCAAATATCCTGAGTTCCCTGCCCTAGAATGGTATTCTTATTGGTTGGTAAGTGATTATTCTCGTTTGGTTGAAGAATGCTTTTTGGCCGCTGATTTGTTCTAGATGGTTCACTGCTTGGATCATCGGATTGCTGCCTTAATTTGAACGACTTGCTGTTATCTTTTTGAACTGTTTTTTGGCTAAGAACTTATTTGTGTTGTTGAGCTGCACTCTTCCAAAATTAATGTTATTAGGCTCTATGCAAGCAGAGTTCTATTCGTTTTAATTTCAGAGGCCGAATCTGATCGGGTGAAGCCCTAATTACGGGGCTGTGTTGTTTTTTCCATATCTAAAGTTTATGAGTGGTTTTTGCACTAAATTTTTGATATGTCATTTATGAACGAGTTGTTTTGTTGACCTCCAAATTACAGCTAATTCTCACGTCTGGATTGAGAGTTATTTCCGTTTGAAGTTTTGTGGAGGAATATTACAAATTATTGTGGCCGATTTTAATCAAGTGTTCTTTGTGATTTTTGGAGCACGTCACTCGAGGGTGTGGCATGGTACTCTTTGAAATAAGTCCATAGAACTAGTTCGAGAAGGATAGGTGAATAATTTCTCTAGAAATTCTGTTTAAAAGAAAATGGACTTCTCTGGAACTACTTGGGTTTGCTTGCAGGATGTATGAATGTAGCTTTAGGGGAGTAAAGAAATAAGGGTGACTCTGGCCAAATTTTTGAAAATTCGAAAAGGAGATAAGCGAAAGAGATATCCCACATAAATTAAACCAGGTAGATAATTACAGGGGGTGGGTTGCCTAAGTTACAAAGGAAGAAATAGAGGGTAGAATTGTTATGAGGAGGAAGAGCCTTAACAACTAAGGACTAAGCCAAATTTAGGGGGCGATATTTAACTAGCCAAGTATTTATAAACTCAGTCTAGATCATTAAAAATGGCAGAGAGTGTTTGGAACTTCAATGGCGGAGAGTTGTGTATTTGGTGTCGTGATCACTGTCCGCATTACCGAGCTAAGAATATGCCTTAAATGAGGAAAAGAAACTTGTTTTGATTTTAGTTAGAAGCTAATTCCTGCATAGGTTAGATTTTTGTCACGAACAAGAAGTTTGAAAAAAAAAAAATTCTAGTTTGTTTGTACGACCGACTTGGATTAATATTGACGATGAATTTTGACGTAGTTAAGATATTCACTATTTGTCATTGTGGGTTGTAAGTTGTGTTGAGAGTAAGATCCTAGTGTTGGATTAAGATAGAAGGAATTTAGAACGGATGATAGAACCTATGTCAGATTTGATTTAAGTTCTCCATCTCGACTGGGACTCAATCAAGATAACGAAAGATGTGACTACAATGACATGGGCAGAATTCGAGGACATCTTTTATGACAAGCATTTCAACTACACAACAAGGACCAGGAATTGGTAGAGCTTCCACGAAAATGAAAATTGAAACGGATACAGAAACAGAAACGGATATGGGTATGGAAATAGAAATGGAAACGAATATGGATACGGATACAAAAATGTATACAAAAATGGAAATGGAAATGGATACGAAAACGTATACAAAAATAGAAACAGAGACAATACGGATACGGAAACGAAAACGAAAACAAAAACAAATTTCTAGAAACGGATTTTTGGAAACGGATATGGATGCAAATATAGATTCAGAAATGGGAACAAGAATGGAAACGAATATGGATACTGATACAAATACGAGAACAGATATGGAATAGAAACTAATATGGATACGGGTACAAAAACATAAACGGATATGGATGTGGAAACAGATGCGAATACGGATCTGGATCTGGATACGGAGAGGAAGCAAGGCGAAATGAGGATCTAAGGGGCAAAATGAATTCTAGACTGACGGGAGTGTGGAAGCGTTCGACTCAAACTATGGAGTAGAGTAGCGACTTAGAAGAATGAAGAGACAAACGACTGATGGTTTTCGAAGGTTTTAAGTGCTAATGGCTTCAACGACTAAAGCCGCATAGTTTAAAGAAGTAGTTTATGACCCAACGAGCTCAGAAGGATGGATTTGAATGGTGAAAAGCGAGCTTGAACGCGCTGAAATTGAAAAGAAAGAGAAAAGTTATGTGCGCTGGGTTTCAAGTTGCGAAGTACCAGGGGGGGGTGTGATGGGAAAAATAGTAAAGGAGATATGATATCAATAACTGATAGAGAGTCAACTAAAGATAAAGAAGATCAAGGAGACTCTTCCTTGATAGTGAGTCACGTGGAAATGAGAGATGTAATTGAGGAGACAAGTCTTTTCAAGGAGAAAATACTGCAACTTTGAGAGTTAAGCGGCGACGATGAAGTAACGTGCTAATTGGAAACAATATTTTGAATATACGAGAGTTACCATTCTGCTCACAATGTTCTAGTTTTGACTTGGGAAGTAGAAAATGGTTGTAACAAAGGTGGTTTCTATTGTGGAAGATACAAATGAAGATGGAGTTTGACGGGCAGGATTGGCATTTCTGGTGCGAATGGATGCTTTATATGCAGTAAAGTTGGTCATATGGCAGAAATCGATCATGCTGTCAGTTAAAAAGGGAAGAAATTTAGACACATGCCATCTTGTTGCAAGTGATGTAGATGACAATCGAAGGATTTGGATGTGTGATTTAGCGTTTTGCTAAGTCGAGGAACATAGCGGATGTAGAAGTAATAAAATCCTTTGGAAGATTGGGATATGTATGACGTAAGAATATGTTTGGATACCTCTGTGATAAGACAGTTAATGACTATTTTAGGTTGTTAAGTCAGAGAAGTAATTCGCTGAGCAAATTTCGCGGATGAAATTTATATAAGGAGGGAGGAATATAATACCCTGATAATTTTCCCCCGTTTATATAATGTAAAGAATTTTGTGAAATAAATATATTATATTACGAGACAATATTTTTCCAAAATAATACTGTGTAAATAGATGGAAAATATTGTGGAGTGATTAAAGTATAAATTTTTAATGGACAATGTGCATTTTGGGTTTTCGGTCAACGGGCCATCCCGGTCGTGGTTGGGCTTCTAATTTGAAATGCATTACTGACTGGATTTTGGGTTTTTTGTCGCACTATGGTCGAAGATACGGTCGATGGATTTCTGTCCGAAATGCATTACTGACTGTATTTTGGGTTTTCAGTCGCACTATGGTCGAAGACGCAGACATGGTGTTTGAACAAAATATAGGAGGTTTTGAATCTGCCAAATTTGATGATTTTGTGGTCGAATCATCGGTCAGACACGGTCACATGATGCAACCGAAAACGCAGAACTATGGCAAAATTGGGGTTTTTGATCGTTATGTGCTCGACGGTTCAGTCGACTCCCTCGACCAAAAAATTGGTGTTCTGCTGCTGCCATTCTTCGGTGTTACGAGTCTTAAATTATTGTGAGGAAAGAAAAGGGTAGAGTCGTTGGCTAGTGGAGGCCCTACACCTAAAGTATCATCTGTTTTCTTGATTGCTGATAATATTTCAATATTCAGGATGATTCTTGATAATACTTCTGTTGGATACTCCTACTCCTGGTTTGGTTAATTGGCCGATTATGCAATGTTAGTTTCTGCTTAGTTAGCTTCTCATATGAAATGTTTGAACTATGAGTTAGTTCCCTGGTATATGAAGCATGAATTGTGGTTGGATTTTGATTTCCCCTTTGTTTTGTTAGTTGGAAGTTATCAGTGGTTCGGTTAATCCTAAATTATAAATAGCATGTTTAGTTCTTTTTGGTTAGGACTTTGTCCCTGCTTAGTTTTGTTGATTGATATTCCTGTATTTTGGATGCATTCTGGTGATCTATGATGCCAGAAATTCAAATTACTCATTGGTTTGCTAACCCTCTGCCACTGTTGATTGATCAATTCTCGGTAGTGTTCCATCCAGGGTATTTTCCTGTTATTGATTGCTACACTGATTACATCTTGCTCTTTGATTTAAATTGGTTGTTGCATAATACTTCAGTTGGTTGTTCATTCTAATTCTATTTCGTTACTGCAAGGACTGATATTATTCCTTGTCCCTTTAACCTGTCAAGGATGTACAGTCACATTATTATGAGTTTTTATTAGTTCTCTAGAATGTTGTTCTGCTGCCCTATATGGGATATTATATTAGTCATTTTTCTGATGGATTCTAGTTTCGTTAACAGCTCCTTTGTTGAATTTTCTGTTGTCAAATAGAACGTTTCATTTTACTCTGCTCCGCTATCTTCATTCGCTGAATATTAGGCAGTTATTTGTCACTATGTTTATGTTCGTTACACATCTTCAACTAACCGTCAAGCATGTTTAGTAGCTCACATAACACTGTGGACAGATTATTGCCCCAGCCAATTCGACCAAGAGTTGAATTGCCTCCTTGCATTTTTGGGGTATATATATATATTGCATTGCTAAGAATGGGTTCTAGATTTCTCTCTACTATTATTGAATGTGGAAAATGAATGAAACTATTCCCTGTCGTTATAGGTTTGATAAATATGCTATGTTGCTTGGAAATGGTGCTCTATTATTTACGGCCTTGTTGGATATTATTGAGGAAAATGTGTATGCTCTGTTAATGGAAGTTTGACTTCCTATTTTATTAATAATTCTATAATTGTCGTTGAGGACTTTATACTTGGACGTAGGATTATTCTCTAATGATGGAAATATCTTCTCCAATTGATTACAGTTTAAATGGTAGTGGAATGGGTTTCGACCCTCTGTTTATAACTGCTTGATAATAGGAATTGTGGAGGATAGTATATGTCGATTATGAATGCTCACTGGTAGTTGTTAAGTTGTGAATGATGGAACTGTTAAGTGTTATGGTATATAGAATTATGTGAATGGTTGTTGGAGAGTTAGTATTGATGATTAAAAGTTATTATTTGAAGGTTTTGTGAAGGATAACTCTAAGTGCTATTTTGCAGTGAAGACCGCCATGTAAGTGCTATTGCTTGTATTTTGCCAAAAGGCCTTCATTGCAGGAATTAGGGTTGTTTGATGCTTGCAATTACTAGATGATTAGGTTATGATCATGCTATTGTTCGAGAATGTATTGTTGTGTGCTTGCTTGTTATTTTAGTGATGTGTTTATTAGATTTAAGTTCTTTAAGTTAGGAATTTGATATTGATCATGTTCTGAGGACTTTATTGGTGATATGATAGATATTGATCATGCTTTGAGGAATAATTGAGGATGTAGAATTATACGTATTCACGAGCATTGCACACATCATGCTTTTCAAAATGTTATGAAATTGATTTTCTTGCATGGTTTTGGAAAACGGTATAATGGATGCTCATACATACTAAGTGGATGGGGTTCTGGGCTAGTGGTATGGGATGCTAGGCTAAGAACTAGTCATTGAGGGTTGATCACCCAAAGCAGACAACCTACTGTATGATTATCCATTGTATCATTAAAGGAAAATGAACTAAACTGAATAAATGTAAATGAACGTGTGGGCAGGAGAATGGGTGACAGTCCTTGGTGGTAAAACCTCAGATTGATACAGCTCATCCCACATAGGGATGGAGTCACGGTTAAGCCCACAAGGACCATAGGATGTATCCATTCTTTTACACTAGAAATCCCTAATGTTTGGATTGATAAAGGAAAACCTAAAGAAAATGACAGAAAAGGTAGGTTCCTTTCCAGAAACGAAAACAGAAAATTGTATACGGATTTATAAAACTACATAGCTTGAGCATTTGTATATTTTATATCGCTTGCTGAGCCTTAGGCTCATAGTTTAAGTCTTGTGAAGTAGGTACATGCCAGATCCAGTTAAGGAGCATTTGATGGGACATTTGTGCATTGCAAGCTTGGTGGCTAAATAGGCTAAAGGATTAAAGGTTAAAAGGATAAGTGTAAATGTTTTAGTAAATATTTTTAATTAATAAAGCGTTCATTGTGTTAAGTTAAGATGAGCTTTGTAAATGTTTAATTATTGTATTCTCAAAGGTTTTGTTTTATGCATAAAAGTCTTCTGCTGTATTTCATAAAAAACGTTTTCCCAAATTTTACTTATTGTCTTTAAAGGATTTTATTAAAAGTCTTCCACCATGCAAAAGTTTTAATTTTTTCAAATAAAACTCGCTTTTAAAAATGATACGTTTTAAGAAAGGAAAACTGGGTCATTTCAATATCAATCTCCACATCTATCTACAAACAGAGCAATCACAACAAGGTCTATCAACAAACAACACAGAAGATCTCTATTAACAAAAAATACAGAAGATCTCCATTAACAAACAACACAGAACATTCTTATTCTTGTGATGTAGGCCACCTTTGGCAAAACACACACACATATCTCTTACCTCTCTTCGCAATTCCCTTCCTATCAAAACTCCTCTTTGCACCAACAACACAACAGCGCCTTCAAGAACTACGTTCTCAAGAAGACCAAAAATATTTTCCCAAGTTTTTGCCTAAACTTCCTTCAGATATGTTTATAGACATTATATGGAGAGTTGACAAGTCGCGACAGTCCATTTTCTAGTCGCCACTTCATTTTCCAGATGACGGTTAGCCATTTTCCAAGCGACTGTTAGTGTCCCGATCCATCACCCTCTTCTTGTGATCGACTGCCATTCTCTGATGATCGACTACAATTCTGCCTTTTCAAGAAAACCGGTTAATCACACTCTAGTGGACAATCGACCGCTTTCAAAATGGTTTTTCTCTATATAAATTCTGCTTTGGAACCAGTCGATCACCCCTTCAGCTGATCAACCGCTTCCAAATTGTTTGCTCTCTATAATATGTTGCAACGTTCATGACCGACCGCCACTCCTGCATTGATCGACCACAATTCCCATTTCTTCATAAAACCACTTTAAACCCGGTCGATCATCAACTCATATACATGATAAGCCACTCAACACTCCATGATCGACCTCGACACTCCAATTTTTTGAATGTAAACCCTTAGTCGTTGGTCAATGCCTTCTCTTTATCAACCACACACACATGGTTATTCTTCTAAAACATGAAAAATCCTTCATTTTCCAAAATCAACCTAATAAACTAATATCATCAAACATTCTTATCCTTGGCTGTGTATGACAAAACTCAGGGTATTACTAATAGTCTCCCTGGGAATTCTCTCGAAGTCTCCAAACTCATCCGAGTCTAAAAATATGTCAAGAGACAAGAATTCTCATCAATGAATCACAAGAAATAGGAGGAATGGTCTTATGTTGGGACTAGGAACCAATCCAATGTGTAAACAACTCAAAACATGTGAAACTGCACTATGTGGTCTACCTAATATAGTGTTGCCGTAGACCAAGGGCCAATTCTACACAATTTTTCCTTTTCCCAGTCGACCATAAACAGTGTTGCCGTTATTGCAGTCGACTGAATCTGCGTCCGCAGTCGACCTAATAGGTGCGGTCAACCATGCCTATAGTGGCGGTCAATCAATGCCACTTTTGGTCGACCAGCGCATCACCCACACGCGGTCAACCATCCTTGCACAAAGATCGACCGGGATGATAGTTTCTGCACCGATTCTCCCATTTTTTTTCCTTTCAAAGACAAATAACCATACGAAAACTTCAATTCTATCAATATAAACTAGAGATGCCACGTTTGTTAATGGGCTTCATTGGTAGGCTTTATTGGGTTTGGGTATTGGTAGGCCCAAATAGAAGGAGTGATTTAAATTTTATGATTAGCGTGACGTTGTTTTCTAAAACGATACTTTGAGAGCCTTCTTGTATTAAATGACGTGTCCATTTTATGATTTTTTATATTATCTATATATTTTTGACTGAACATGTTTAAAATTCGAGCATGCATATTTACTTTATTGTTCAGTTTAGTTGTATACATTTAATTTTATATATTGTTTGTTGTTAACTAGAATCATGGGATAGCTATATGTGGTATGTCCCTAAGCAACAATATAGCAATCCATTTTCTTTTTCATTTTTCATAACATATTTTTACTCATTTATATTATATTTATTAATTAATTTTTTTTGTTTTCAAACGTGTGAGAGAGAAATTAGAAATGTAATAGAAGCCTTTCACATTCAATTAACACACTTCAAAAGATATATTTTAACATTCAAAATATTTAAAAGATTCTTAACATAACTTTACCAATCCTCATTTAATTTTATACATTACAAAATAACATGGTTTTCCATAATTGGGTGGGTCACAACCCATCATTCAAAAAGCACCTGGTAAAGTAAGTGCTCGACGTAGCTATGCTCCTCTCTCTGTAGCTCGTGCTATCACTCTATATTTACTTCAGTTTGATCAAACTCCTCACCTACGTCACAAGATTTACCTATGAGTCTAAGGCTCAGTAAGATATTAAATGAATATATTCAATGTAATGCTCATGCTATGTATTATTACAAAAGAAAAAAGCATTTCTTTTCAATCCATTACTTACAGCAGTGTAACAATCCAGACATTTGAGATTATTACTCCAAGGGAAAAGATACATCCTATGATCCATCTTAGACAGACCCGTCACTCAATCCCGACAAGGGAAGAGATACATCATCGTGTAGTTCTCCTAAGCAGGACCATCACTAAACCCCCCAACCTCCAACGCCTATTTACGTTTATTCAGTCCATTTCAATTTTGATTAACAATATGTATGCATGAAAGTAGTTTCATACTTTTCCTAAATCATGATGCATGACATGTATAGTTTTCATTCAACCATCAAACCCAAACATTTCAGTTCATTACACTTAACAAACTCTATTATAATATTCTACCATAAACAATACAACAAACAATATCATCAAAACAAAACATGCCTAATATCTTTTGATGTAGACCACAATGGTCAAAAACATTCATATCTCTTACCTTAGGTCCTTAATGTAATCCAGCACTTTGGGTTATCTTCTCACAGTATCTTCAAAACCAATAAAACTCCCATCAATAACTATTCTATGAATATATCACCAAGGTATGCATAATTTTGAATATACACAACCTTCACCATTATTGTGCATATTATGTATCCATTTAGTGTCTAGTACACGATCTGATAACAACAACACATTTTAGAGTTTCAATCCAATATACATGCATTCTAGGGTTTTCTTCCAATTTTTCACCATCTTTGACCATTCATAACTTCCTCCATACTTAATGAAATCCATTAATTCAATAACATATTTCTTCCTCAAGATGTCATTAATAACATGTCTAATTGGTATTACTCAAAAATTTTGGGAAGATAGATAACAAACATCAAATGTCCTAACCGCTTGATTTAACCTTTTTTCTTCATCTTTTACTTATTTCCTCCATTACAACTACTAAAACTTCATTTAGTTCATACAAGTTATAAAAACCATCTACAGTACCTTCAAATTTTCACAAACAAGGAATAGAAGAACCTTTTTTAGAGCTTTTTAGGGAGATGTGATACACTAGAGGAAGGGGTAAAGAAATATAACCTGTAAATATGTGAAGAGAGATGATGAAGTGTAGAGGAAACTGAGGAAGTGTTGATCAACTTGGTGAGGCAATATGTAGGCGAGGTGGTTGATCAGTGGTGGAAAGCATAGGCAGAGATCGAGTGGTAATTCATAATTTTGATCAGCCAGAAATTGGTCGACAGATGAGGCGGTTGATCGTCAACAATGTAGAATATTATAGATTTGATGGATTTCTTGAGTGGTTGATTGGCTGTAGTGAAGGTGATCAACTGGTCGTTCAAAGTTTCTTTAATTTTGCACTAAACACAATACAAAAAGTCCGACTTTGAGAGACAATAACTCCCTCGTTTTATAAGCTTTTGATATGAAATTTGGAACATAGCTTCCTAGATGAATGAAGAATAAAACTCCCAAAAATAGGAATGAGGAACTTCACGGATATGAAAATATATGCTGAAGAAGTTGATTGGATGAAAATAGCAAGTAGACACACTTGTCACTCCCGTATGGATGTCTTCGCCAATTGAACTCCTTAGGAAAGTTTGACACCACTCACACACTCTTCCTGCAGAGAATAGGAGCATGGATGTCGATAATAGAACTCACTCAAGTTATAAGTAAACCCAATCTTGTGATGATGCACCACGGGGTGCCATTGTCCAACAATGGTGGTAAGGAGAGGTTGGCGGTTTACTCCAAAACTGTGCACCCAAAATGTTCCTTATATATCTTCCAATCCAGAGTCTTAATTTACGTCAATTTTGGAGGGGACGTCAAACTAACAGAGTAAAAATCACCCTCCAACAATCACGGCTAAACTCTATAAAACAAGGAAGTTATGCTGAAAAAACCACACTGCCCGAAAGGGTGCAAAGAAACACAGTTTTGGACACCCAAATTAAAGCTTCTCTAACTTTCGCTTCAGAGAGAGAATTAATGTCAAATTTGGTGGTTGCGTAAAAATAACAGAGGTAAAGATCTCCACCAAAAAATAACAATTAAAATCACAAAGATGAGGGAGTTATGCAATCTGAAATAGACTGCCCGAAACGACACCAAGAAAAACAGTTTCAACCTCCATTACCAAAAGATGCACAAAATCGTAGAATCAATTCCAATCAACACCAAATTTTGAACACTTCAATCTAATCTAAGGAGCAACAATGTCTCAAAAATAAAGAATCAGAAACACAACGCAAGCTAATGAAAATTGCTTCAAACTTAGAAGTTGGTCCGATAATACCTAGAACCGGTAATACCAACTTCAATCTGTCTCTTGAGCAATAAACCACTCCACCTAGTTTTCCTTTGGTCTTCTAGATCCTCACACTTGAAAAGACCTCAGGAAGAGATGAAGAAGGGCCTAGTATAAGGGCCTCTCTCCAAGAACAAAACAAGAATAATGAGAGAGACGATTTTTGGCACAAGCGTTGGATGAAACCCTAGGCTAGTAACCGCGAGTTTGAGAGGGAAATCTCCAAACAAATTTGCTTCAGCTAAGTTTAATTCCAATTAGCTTCTCAGGGCAATCTTAAGGACGCTTAAATCCTTCTTTAAGAGTTACCCTAAAAATACAATTACAAAAAATGTCCTTGAAAGGAAAATTTTCAACATGGTTGCTAGGCTAACACACTAGCCAAGCACACCACAAATCCAAAATTGAAACATCAAACATAACAACCAAAATACATTCAACTAATAATATTTTAGTAAAATATAAAGGAAATAAACATGTAAAATTTCTAGAGGAACATATCTTCAACTAGGGGTCCTTCTTAAGCCTTGGACTCCTAAATGTGCTTCTCGAGTTTTCTAGATGGCTAATTGGTGCAAGGTTAGTGCAAGTGATGAGATGCTTTGTCCTTGCTCTATCCTCATGCCTTGAATGATCTTCAAGTCCTTCAAGTGCCCCTTGGCCTATAAAATAAGAAGTAAAAAGGGTTAATGATCCCCTTGGCCTGGGCTCTAGGAACCAGGCCTCATGGTGCATCATGTGATGTAACACACAAGAAAAACTTTGGTTGTAACACATTAAAGGGTTGAAAGAGGAATCACTTCAATTTCGGAAATAAGCAAAGGCTTTTCTATTCAATTTCAATTGTCTAAACAATTACATAAGGTGGTTATAAATAACAAATTACAAATTAAGAATAGTAAATAACTAAATAAGCAACATTAACACTAAACTGGCTATAATATAAGCTTGTTCGATACTTTACTTAATAGTTACTAGGTTAATTAACTAAAGGAATATTTAATTGATTCTTCCTTTCTTCTTCTCCAAGCCTTGATGTCTTTGGCAGCTATTCCTTCTTGAATTCATCCACTTGGATGGTTTCCATGTATTGACTTTCCTTGATCTCCAAGCATGGCCACTTGGGCTTTGCAAAATATTTGCTCTCTATTCCATGGGCTTTTTCATAGGAAACAAACTGTAATTTTAATGATCTAACCTATTCTAGAAAGCTTAAGAAGTTAGCTACAATCTTCATGAAGCACACGTTTTGATTTGACATTGTTCAAAATGCCAAAACCAATCAAAAACTCGTCAAAGGTCAGAAAGTAGACAATTTTATGAAGTTCTTCAAATGTTCTAAAATAGTTCTTGAACTTCCACCTATGCTTGAACTTGAATGACTCAATGATATTATTTGAAGCCTGATTATTGATAGAGTTGACTCGTAGTCCATCATCCTCTAGGGGTTGAAAAGGATTCGACCTCGAATCATATCTTTTTCTTCCATTGTCTTCTTATCACAAAAAGGTGAATCATCATAGGCAATGTAATTTGTGAGGTCTTCAAGCTCTTTATGAATATAATAAGGAAACGAGTTTTGTTAGATGAAGTAGGTCGAGAATATTAAAACTTTCAAAAACCCCTTCTCATGATTGAGTAACTATTTGGATGCTTGATTCCTAGCCATAGAGTTGGGAGTAATATAGGCACCCCTTTGTAATTCAATAACTTCCATAAATAAAAAGTTGAGAACACTTTTAAGTATATGGCCAAAGAGTAATTCTTTGGTAGCTCCTTAAGCAGTTCTTTCCCCAATAAGGCTTGCTAGACTTCCAGCAAGAACTTCCACTTTTAGTGATGTTAGAAGTCCATAAATTGGTATACAAAACTTGCCATCTTTGAAAACAAAATCTTCGAATTGTAAGTAGATGATGCACAACTCACATAAATGCATCCTTGAGAACTCCTTTAAGTATGTGAGGCCAAAGAACCTTCATAAGTTCTTAAGTTGTCTTCCTTCCCACATGGCTTGCTAGAACCCCAACATTGTAACGACCCAGTTTTTTGTAAATCCTTTAAAATGCGTTAAAATTTGAAGTTTTTCTAAGACCATTGAAATCTCTTTTAAAACAAATCAGAGTGCGACGCTAAACTAGACCGCCACTAACATTGCATTTAACTCGTTGTAAATATACCATATGGGGTGGTATAGTTGATCGGACTAGCCTCCTATGTGCAAACTAGGTCCCTTTCCAGTCGTGGTAGGGGCTCTGCGTAGGTGCCAGACTAGACCGAACTACCCATCGGCCACCAACTCCCTATTCATTCCATTATGGACTAGCCTCCTATGTGCACACCTATTCGCCAGACTAGACCCCATTATGGACTAGCCTTCTAGGTGCATACTAGGTTCTACTTAGCTGCCAGACTAAACATGATTACCCACTCATTTTATCATTCATTTTTAACATTTTTCTCTCTCAAACATGTGAGTACCACCCCACGGCGGCACTCCCTATTGATTTCTATTAGCATGATGCATGATCATACATTCTCATCTTAACATGATGCATGATGCGTTATAACATAACATTATTGGAAATTGCAGTGCACATATAAGTAATTGAAAGTGCCTATAAAGAAAATAAAGCATATAATAGAATGAAATAACTGTGCACAACAGAAAACAAGTACAACATTGAATTGAAACAGCGAATACATACAAATAAATGGATGGTACGGTGAACATGCAAGTAATCTATTTAAACTAACATGCTTAAGTTGAATTACATTAATTAATCTCGTTGGTTATCCTAATTAATTTACATGCTCATGAATGAATTACGATTATTATCCTGGATGCTTTTGATCTAGTTAGTTAGTTAAACATGCTAATTAAACATGGTATGACTTAATTAATTAACATGCTCAACTAGGTAGTTAATTAACATGCTAACATTTCTAATTACAATTATTACCCTATTACAATTTACATGCTTAGGAATGAATTGCATTTACAATTCTAGTTAAATATTCTACTTGATTTACATGCTCATGAAAGATTACCATTTTTGGTTATCCTAGTAATTTAACATGCTCCCGAATTGATTACAAGCTTTTATCCTAGATAACTAATCATGCAGAAAATGACATGCTAATGGCGAATAATTATAAACAAGGTTATAAGCAACACCAAGAAGACAATAACAAAAGAAGATAATACATCTAATTGTATAGTTAAGGAAATTCTTAGTTTGTTCATACTTAGTCCATTCTTCTTTGACTTTCTCCTTTGTTTTCTAAAGAAGTAATGCACCTCTATTATTTTCAATTAAAGCAAAGCATTAATTATCGGGAGTAAAATAAAAGGAATTGCGGAAAAGAGAAATGCATAGAGTATTAACAAGGAAGAATAACGCATCAATATTAACCTAGTTCATTACATGCTCAAGGAAGAACGATGATTAAACATGCTTTTGTGGTTAATTGATTAAGCATGCTAATCTTAGTTAATTAACATGCCAATAATTTATTATTCTAATTATTTACATGGTCAAGTTTAGATTTAGTTAATTAACCTAGTTAGTTTAGACAACTAGTTAATTAGTTAAACATGCATCAAGTCTAAATAATCATTCGAGTCTAGTTAATTTAATTTGATTAGATTAACATGCTCTGTCGATTATTGTTTAACTAAAGTAAAGTAGTTAGCATACTCGATGGATTAACATTTATTGGTTGACATTTAACTAAATTGGTTAACAAGTGATGGCAGAACAATAATGAAGGTTATATAGCACAAATAAATATTATCGAGTAATCACTACAGCTAGTAAGAAAATGAACTAACAAGGCAAAGTCATCATCAATCAAATTAATAGTTCCTTCATATTTATCATATCGTTCATCATTTCTCATTCACCATTTACTATCTAAGCATTCATAGAAATCACAATTACAGTAAAGAAAATAAACTAAATATAAGGGAAATCTACATTACAACCAAGCAATTATCTAACAGCAAGGAAATCAAAGAAGGAGTACACAACATAAATTCACCCAAGGAAATCAACACTACTATAACATAGAATAACATTTATAGAAAATCACAGAGCATTCTATAGAGCATTAGCAAGTAATCATCCAAAGAAGACTAACACTACTCACGCGCACCTACTTGTGGGTAAGGCCACCACTGGCCAAGACACACCCAAGTCCTTACCTAATTGAAGAACTAACACTCAGGGACAGCTCTCTCCTAGCTCATGGATCCAGCAGGGAGCAGCTTCAGCAGCTCACCCACTTCTAGTTCCTAGCTCCAACTCCTTAGCTCACTCACATTCACACACTCAACACACCCACTTAGCACACAACTTCTCTCTCACTCAGAAGCTCACTCTCGGACTCTCACTTTCTCGCAGCTCTCACTCACTCTTTGGAAACTCTCACTCAGCAGGGGAGGAAAATGATGAATGGGAAGGGAGAGAGGAAACTTTACCTAGATGGAGGGAGACGCTCCTAACACGCCCTTGGTAATACCCCGATAATTATCCAACTTAAAAAGTCGGGGTGTTACATACCTCCAACCTTCTATAAATTTTGTCCTCGAAATTTGCCCTAGTGTAATACTCTCACCAACGCTTTCCTACGCATCAAATCTCTTCTTAGCTACCCCATTTGATGACGTAGTTCCCATGTTGTCCTATGACTTCACTTTATCTAGACTACTAACTCCCTTTTTTACCCATAACTATATGCTTGACTTTATCCAAACGTGTCTATTGTATCCAAAAAGTTGCTCCAACTCTCATATTTGCTCACCACACCCTTGCTACGCAACTCTAATTACATACATTCCAAGGAAAGAAATGCCTTGATCAAAGCCATTCTTCAACATCAAGACCAAAATGGCAACTCTCTTATATCTAAATGTCACTTTAATCTGATAAATACTCCACCGTTGCCGCTCAACTCATGAATCAATAGCATTTTTCTCCTAAATTTGACATTCCACATCAAATTTTCCCACCTACTCCCGAGTAATTCAACACCAAGGAAGAATATCCTCAATTTTTACACTGCTGAAGACTCACAACTTGATGTCAAACATGCCTTTTCTATACGGTTCTATCCCTCAAGATCTTCTCACTCTGTGACTTAAGATCCAGTACTTATCCTTCTCCTCTTTCACACATAACTTTGGCATATTCAAATGTATTGTCCACCATCAGTTCCATCCATCCAAGCTTTCCTAAGTTATGAACTACACCGCTCTTTAGCTGAGTTGGGTGTGTTTCATCTTGCTTCTCTGTTTGTATCTGTACTCGTGTTTGATCGGGTTCAGTTTTCATTCCCATATCTGTTACCGTTTATGTCTCCGTTCCTATTCTCGATTTCGTTCCTATTTCTATCTCTATTCTCGTTCCCGTTTTCGTTCCCATTTCTATTTCTGTTCCTGTTTTCATTTCCATTCTCGTATCCATCTCCATAATTTATTTCTGGAAACTTCATTTCCATTCACATCTCCGTTTCCGTTTCCGTTTCTGTTTCTATTTCTATCTCTGTTTCCATCTTTGTTCCCGTTTCCGTTTCCATCTCTGTTTTCGTTTCTGTTTCTGTTTCTGTTGCTACTCCAATTCTGCTCTCGTCTTTGTTTCTGTACTTGTTCCAGGAGAAGCTAAACCGATTGAATACACTCTTGCCATACAGTTGTGCAGTCACGTTCTTGGTTACCTTGAATAGATTCAAATCGAGATGGAGAACATTATTTAAGCCCGACCTAAGGCCTAATATCCATTCCTCTTAGATCCTTACTCCATCTCACTTCCCTTTTTGTGTCTATACTTGTTTCCTTTTCTGTTTCTATATTTGTTTCAGTTTCTGTGCTCGTGCCGTTTCCGTATCAGTTTCCTTTTCCGTTTCCGTTTCTGTCTCCGTTTTTGGAGAAGCTCAATTGATTTCCTAGTACGCTCTTTATTCATTTCCAAAAGGTCAAGACTGAGTGGGCATAAACTTGGCTTGTCGAATCCCATTCTCCTACCTCAGCTTAGCCCTTAACATCGTACCTCTTCACAACAAATATACCCTTCATCTACCGCCTTGCAACCTAGGCGACTCTAGTTGATCTAGTTCCACATGGGATTTTTTTTCACTTATTTTCCAAAATTTTTTGGCAGAGTCTCCCCTGCTTTTACACTTCCCCAAATCTACATACATCCTGCATAAAATCTCAAACAGTTCCAGAATATTCATCATTTATTCCAAAAGTAGAGGGGTACACATCCAACTACAAATACCTAACCACAACTAAGTTCTCTAGCTCGAGTCCCCAAAGTGCAGGTCAAAGAACTCCTTCCTCCTTTTCTCAAACCGGGTGGGACACTGCCGAGCCACATGTCAATGCCTCCTACAATGATAGTACAGTCTTGTCCCCACCAAACAAACCCCGAGGTGCATCCTGGCACATCGCGAACATGGTTTCATACATGGAGACGCAACCGTGACCTCCTCAGCAACATCACTCACACACAGACGCTTCTCATTCTCCTGTAGCTCATTGTCCACTGCATTTCTCTTGTTTTTCCTCACGCTAGGTTCTCCTTCTTCATTCGGTAGTGACAGCAGGTCTTTCACGAACTGCTCATTGGCTGTGCTAATTCCCTTCACTAGGTCATTGACGAGTCGAAACTGACTCTCCATGAAGTTCATTATCTAGTTAACTATGTCTGCACCGCTCTTCGCTCCTCTCACCATATTATCTCTTAATTTGCATTATCAAAATAGAACAAAAGAATTATTCATCAATAAAGTATTAGGAAGTTTACTTATAGTGATGAAGGATTTTCCACATTGAGGCTTGTGTTGGCAGGCAGGCTACAGTATCAGTTGACTTCTACAAAAAAATTTTTACTCCGCAAACTGGATCAGAGCGACCTACAGATTTAGTTTTTAAAATGATTATCAAAGTAGCACATAAGAATCGTTTTTAAAACCATCGCTCTGATACCAACTGTAACGATTCGGTTTTTCGTAAATCCTTTAAAATGCGTGAAAATTTAAAATTTTTCTAAGACCATTGAAATCTCTTTTAAAGCAAATCAGAGTGCGACGCTCAACCGAACCGCTACGAACCTTGCGTTAAACTCGTTATAAAAATCCAATTAATAAAGTGCAGAAGTGTTATAAAATCATTTGTTTAAAATGTTGCAGAAGCATAAATTATTAAATGAAAAGACTAAACAATTAAATATTGTGTTTGAGAAATGAATTCTAACAATTAAATACAACTTATTACAATCATTTTCTCTTCCCGCTCCAGCCCAGCCAGCCTCAATCTCGCTCGTGCAAATCCCTCATCCCTTTGTTTATTATCTGCTTATTATCTGTTCATTGTTTGTACCTACACCACAAGTAATACGTGAGCCTAATGGCCCAGTAAGGAAAAGGGTTTAATGTAGCTATGAAATACCTCTCTTTAGTCATTTTTCGAAATGGGGCCACCCAAACCAATCCTTTCATTATGTATGTTCGTTCATTCATTCATTACTCGTAGATCGAGCGAGAGATTAAAGGATCCATATGGGGTGGTATAGTTGATCGGACTAGCCTTTTGTGTGCAAACTAGGTCCCTTTCCAGTCATGGTAGGGGCTCTGCCTAGTTGTCAGACTAGACCAAACAACCCAACAACCACCAACTCCCCATTCATTCCATTATGGACTAGTCTCCTGTGTGCATACCTAGCTGCCAGACTAGACCTCATTATGGTCTAGCCTCCTGGGTTCATACCAGGTTCTACCTAGCTGCCAGACTAGACACGATTACCCATTCATTTAATCATTCATTTTTAACACTTTCCTCAATCAAGCATGTGAGTACCACCCCACGGCAACACTTCCTATTGATTTCTATTAGCATGATGCATGATCATACAATCTCATCCTAACATGATGCATGATGCATTATAACATAACATTATTAGAAATTGAAGTGCGCACATAAGTAATTGAAAGCAAAATTGTAATTGAAAGCGCATATAAAGAAAGTAAAGCATATAATAGAATTAAATAACTGCGCACAACAGAAAACAAGTACAACATTGAATTGAAACAATGAATGCATACAAATAAAGGGATGGTACGGTGAACATGCAAGTAATCTATTTAAACTAACATGCTTAAGTCGAATTACAATAATTAATCTAGTTGGTTATCCTAATTAATTTACATGGTCAAGAATGAATTACAATTTTTACTTTAGATGCTTTTGATCTAGTTAGTTAGTTAAACATGCTAATTAAACATGGTATCACTTAGTAATTAACATGCTCAACTAGTTAGTTAATTAACATGCTAACATTACTAATTACAATTATTACCGTATTTCAATTTACATGCTTAGGAATGAATTCCATTTACTATTCTAGTTAAATATTCTACTTGATTTACATACTCATAAAAGATTACCATTTTAGGTTATCCTAGTAATTTAACATGCTCCCAAATTGATTACAAGCTTTTATCCTAGATAACTAGTCATGCAGAAAATGACATGCTAAGGGCGAATAATTATAAACAAGGTTATTGTAATACCCCGAAATTTTTATATCAGAATTTATTAAGAATAATTGAAAATTAATTAAGGGTATTTAGATTTATTGGATATTTATTGTGATATTACCAAGGACGTAACCGTTCAGTTATAATTGAAGATAATTTATTGGAGGTTTAATTGATGGAAATCAATTTAGGAAATGGAACTAGGAAATTTAAATTAGATCTCTAATAATTTTTAAACAATATTTGGAATAAGTCAGGAGTTGATATTGGGTCAGTTAAAATTCGATACAGATATTTAACACTCAAATATATTTTTAATATAAACTAATTATGATTAATAGGGGATAATTAAAAGAGAAATTAAGAAATGAAGAGAAGGGAAAGTTGAACCGGTTTAGCCAAACCGGGTCGGTTTAGCCAAACCAGTCCAAGGAGTAATTTAAAAGAAGAAGAAAAGTGGGTTATGTTATATTTTTTTTGTGCTGAAGGAAAACGTGAAGAGAGAGAGAGAGAGGCGACGATGAAGAGAGGGTGAGGAATCGAGATGCGATCGGGTGAGTGTGCCCGCCAGACGGCGAACCTTGGCATTCGGGACTGTCCTTCACGGCAAGCGATGGCGTGATGGCAACATCTGGGAAGCTATAGGTGTGGAGCATCGGGCAAGGGCTTCGATTTGCTGCAAGATTGGAAGAACCATATGGGAAATTTTTTCCTCGATGCTGTGGTGTCCGTCATTTTTCCGTTGGTCTGGCATCATTTGCAGATGCGGCAGTGCGAATCCGGCAGGGACATGGAGCTGCTGTTTCCTACTTTTTCCTGTCCTCGGGTCTACTCTTGGGTCTTCATGGTTAGATTTCCTTCTCTGTATTATGGAATTTTGGATACTTGATGTTAGAAGAGGTAATTTGTGGGTTTGGATGAACTTGGTAGCTGTTGTAAATTACGTTGTTAGTTGGCTACATATCCTAATTTAATGGATTTTGTTGTGTTCTCTATATAGACATACAGGATTGTTAGCTGTTGGGATTATATTGGAAAAATTGGTTGGTTAAACTGTTCTTTGGATAATTCAATACTGCTTAGTGACGGTTCTATGTTCTCAGGTAGTGTCAAGTTGGAATGTATCTTGTGTAATCCTGTTTGATGATTTTAAGACTTTGAAGGGATGTAAATCTGATACAAAAGGGTTGATCTGTATATAACCTAATGTTAGTTATTGTTTGGTTTAGTTGTTAGAGATTGTACAATTTGGAATACGAAAAGAGAATGGAAGTAATAAGTTACGATTATTAATGATGAAGGTTTTAATTATGAAGGTATCAAAGAGACGAAGGATAGCGGTTGAGTGCTAACACGCAAAAAATGATTGAGGTAAGAGATTTGGGTTGTTTTGGCCATTGAGGCCCTACACCACAAGTATGGGTGGGTGAGTTAGTGTTGATGTTAGCTTAATATTAGTTAAATGCATGTTAGCTTAATGTTAGCTTAATGTTAGCTTAATGTTAGTGAAGTTTATTGCTAGTTGTATGTTTTGTTAGTATGTTGTTGCCTTGATAATGTTGCTAATGCTCTGTAGAGTTAGAATGTTTTGTGATTCCTTGTTAATTGTGTGATTTCCTTTACTGCTAAGTGGTATTATTAGTTATGATGGGTATTGTTAGTTATGATGAGAAATAGAGAATGAGAAAGTGAAGAGAGAAATGGGTGAAGATGAGATAAGCATGAACGAACTGAAATTTCCTTTACAACTGTTGTTTATTTTCTTACATGTTGTTTGGTGTGAGTACGTCGATTAATTAGTTTAAACACTTAATTAGTTATTAAATAACGAAGCCAAGCATGTTCAACCTAATCAATAATTTATTTAACTTGGGTAATTAGCATACGTAAGCATGTTTGTTAGAGGTTCGATTCATAGTTGTTAATTACTTTGATAAACATGTTAATTCTGATAATTACTTGTTAAGCATGTAAATTTACTAGTGAATCGTAGTGTGTAATGAGCATGTTAAATTTCATGTTTAATTGGTAGCATGTTAGTTAACTAGGTTAATTTATCGAAACGTGATTACTAGTTAAGCATGTTAAATAACTAGTATATAAATTATAGTTAATATGTTTACTTTATTTAGCATGTTAAATCCACTAGGTCATGCCATACCTAATTTACTAGTTTGCATGTGTGACTAATTAACTAGTTGTAAGTAATACTCAACCCTTTAATACGTTAGCAGTAGCACATTAATTAATTAACATTAAGCAGCATGTTAAAAAGAATTAAGTGAGTATGTTAATTAATCTAACAAACACGTTTAGGATAATTTAACCAATCCTGTAATTTAAACATGCAAGCCGGCTAATAACTTAATGATAATTAATAATGTTAGCATGTTAATTAACTAGGCTAATTAACTGAACATGAATACTAGCGAGCATGTTAATCATAATTAGCAAGTATGTTAATTATCTAAGATTAATTAGTGAGTATGTTTAATTACTAAGCATGTTAGATTTAATGAATTCCTTGCATGTTTGACGTACTTGTATGGATTCACTATTTTGATTCAATGTTGCTTTACTTTCAATGCAAGTATTAATTACCGTTCTTCATATGCACTTTCACTTTCATTCAATGCGCACTTCAAATACATAATCCATATTTTACTTTTCTAAAGAACAGAATGATAAAGAGGACGAAAAGAGAACGAAGTAAACATGAATGAGTTAAGGGTTCAATGACTAAGTGAATGAATGTTTTGTAATTGTTTTGATATTGTCTTCATGGTATTGCTTACGATCTCAATTATGACTTTGTGTCTTTAGCATGTTATTTCCAGATTAACCAAAGCATGATTAGTTAAACCAAAGCATGACTAGTTAAGTAGTATAAAAGCATGAAATCAACTTAGGAGCATGTCAATAGGCTAGGATAATTAAGTAGGATAATCACTGGGAATGATAAATGTAGGGAGCATGTAAATGGATTAGGAAGTTAACTAGGATAGCATGTTAATTCATGTAATTAATATTATGAATGTTTTCTGTTGTGCTTTGTTCCATTATTGGTAGTCTTCATTGTATAGCGTTTCAATTCCTGCTATTCAGTTACTTCATTTATATGCGCACTTCCATTTCTATTAATGTTATGTTAGAAGCATCATGCATCATGATAGACTAAGAATGTATGTTCATGCACCATGTTAATAGAAAGAATAGGACGCACGCATAAGTGAGGAAAATGTAAGAATAAATGGTAGGATAATAGGACGATGGGTCTAGTCTGGTAGCTAGTTGCCCCCAGGAGGCTAGTTTAGCCTAGCTGGTAATTTGCCCACAAGCGACTAGTGACTAGCCTGGCAGCAGTATGCCTAAAGGAGCTTAGTTGTAGTCTGGTAGTAAGGTGCCCACAGGAGACTATTGACTACCCTGGCAGTAGTATGCCCAAAAGAGGTTAGTTGTAGTCTTACAGTAAGGTGCCCACAAGAGACTAGTGACTAGCCTGGCAGCAGTATGCCCAAAGGAGGTTAGTTGTAGTCTGGCATAAAGGTTCCCACATGAGGCTACCACAACGAAAGAACGAATGACTAGTAGGAAATAGTAGTAACGAAATGAATGGCTTAACAAAAAGGACTAAAGAGAGGCATTTCATAATTGCATCTCCCTTTTTCCTTATTGAGCCATTAGGCTCACATATTTCTTGTGGTGTAGGTACATACGACGAACAGATAATAAGTAGATGATAAACACATAATGAAGCAGTGATAGATGATTTCGCATGTACGAAACTCGGGGCTGGCCAAGCTAAGGGTAAAATGAGAAACAATTATAATCACATTAAGGTGTTGTATTATACTCCATTGTTTAGATTTCCTTTTAAACTATTTAAATACGCTTCTACAATGTTTTACGATGATTTATTTTATGATGCTTCCGCACATTTTATCAATTGGTTTTCATAACTAGTTTAATGAAAGAGTTAATAGCGATCCGGTTAGATGCACTCTGATAGATTTTGTTTTTAAAATAAAGAAATTTCAAATTTCACGCATTTTCAAAGATTTACGGAAATCCGGGTCGTTACATTTATAAGCAACACCAAGAAAACAATAACAAAAGAAGATAATACATCTAATCGCATAGTTAAAGAAATTCTTAGTTTGTTCATACTTAGTCTATTCTTCTTTCACTTTCTCCTTTGTTTCTATTGAAGTAAAGCACCTCTATATAGGGGTGGGAACAGTTTTGTTTGGTTCGGTTTTTACCAAATTAGAACCGAACTAACTCGGTTCTGTTTTAAATTTTTTAAACCGAAACCGAAATGAGAGTAGTGGAAAATCGAACCGAGAACCGAACCTCAGTTTCAGTTCTACTCGGTTCGGTTTCAGTTTCGGTTCGATTTTTTCATAATATCTATTTTTATATGTTCGGTTCAATTTTTCAGTTTTTTGTCAGTTTTGAGGTCTGTTCAACAGTTAGATTCTTTTGATTTAATTTAACAAAAATAATTAAAAATAAGCTACCATTCAAACTCCACTGGAGAAAATAAATACCAATCTTCGTTATCAGATTTCACTATACTAATTCAACTTACTTCAACTTACTTCTAGAGAACAATCAACGTTCTACATCAGATTTCAAAATTAAACATTCACTTCAGATCATCAAACTTCAAATTTGAACATTCTCTCCAAAACATCAAACTTCAAAATTGAACATTCTCTCCAAAACATCAAACTTCAAAATTGAACATTCTCTCTAGAATCAATATTCTACATAAGATCTCTAGAAAATAAATACTCAACAATCAACATTGAACATTCTATCTTATCTCTAGAAAACAAATACCCAACCTTCCATCTCTCTAGAAAAAAAGTACAAAAAGTCTATGAAGCACTTAAAATGTTGATTGGAAATTGAAACAGGAAGCACTGTCTATGAAGAAACAACCTGAAATGATCAATAATTTTGAACTAATTATGTGTAATTATACAAACAAAGCTGTTAGACTATGAAGAACAGAAGATTGATTTAACACTAAAGACCAAACCTGTGAGATGTGGAGAACAGATTGGATGAAATTGTCTATGAGTGTGAGTTTGTCGTCGCGGTCACCGATGTTCGGTAAAATTGTTTGCGAGTGAGAGTTTGTCGTCGCGTCGCGCATCGAAGTGTGCCTTCTGTTAGAGAAACATCAAGAGAAAATAGGTTTGCGTAGGTTGGTGACTAGCTGTGGTTTCAGTAGCTACAAATTGGACGAACGGGATGTGGGAGACTCAAGAGCGACTGCATCTCGAGAAGAAATCGACTGAGACTAAGAGAGAATGAGAGATGAGATGAACTGATGAAGAGAGCCAAAGAGGTAAGGGTAGGGATTCGTTCCACTTTATCAGGCGCTAAGCAGCACTCAGTAGCGGGCTTGAGGGGTGCCTGACAAGCAGACAGCATAGCAGCAGGCTCAAGGTGGGATTTTTTTTTCAAAAATCGGGTCGGTTGTCGGTTTCTCGGTTTTAAACCAACAGAAACGTGAACAGAACCGAACTTGGTTCGGTTTGGTTAGGTGCTAACCAAAAAATTCTCTTTGCCAAACTGAACCGATCGAAATCAGTCGGTTCGGTTCGGCTACCCGATTAAAACCAAACCGATTCCCACCCCTACCTCTATTATTTTCAATTAAAGCAAAGCATTAATTATAGGGAGTAAAATAAAAGGAATTGCGGAAAAGAGAAATGCACAAAGTATTAATAAGGAAGAATAATGCATTAATATTAACTTAGTTCATTACATGCTCAAGGAAGAACAATGATTAAACATGCTTTTGTGGTTAATTGATTAAGCATGCTAATCTTAGTTAATTAACATGCCAATAATTTATTATTCTAATTATTTACATGGTCAAGTTTAGATTTAGTTAATTAACCTAGTTAGTTTAGACAACTAGTTAATTAATTAAACATGGATCAAGTCTAAATAATTATTCGATTCTAGTTAATTTATTTTAATTAGAATAACTTGCTCTGTTGATTATTGTTTAACTAAAGTAAAGTAGTTAGCATACTCGATGGATTAACATTTATTGGTAAACATTTAACTAAATTGGTTAACAAGTGATGGCAGAATAATAACGAAGGTAATATAGCACAAATAAATATTATCGAGTAATCAATATAGCTACTAAGAAAATGAAATAACAAAGCAAAGTCAACATCAATGAAATTAATAGTTCCTTCGTACTTATCACATTGTTCATCATTTCTCATTTACCATTTACTATCTAAGCATTCATAGAAATCACAATTACAGTAAAGAAAATAAACTAACTATAAGGGAAATCTACATAACAACCAAGCAATTGTCTAACAGCAAGGAAATCAACGAAGGAGTACACAACATAAATTCACCCAAGGAAATCAACATTACTCTAACACAGAATAACATTTATGGAAAATCACAGAGCATTCTACAGAGCATTAGCAAGTAATCATCCAAAGAAAACTAACACTACTCACGCACACCTACTTGTGGGTAGGGCCACCACTAGCCAAGACACAACCGAGTCCTTAACTAATGGAAGAACTAACACTTAGGGACAGCTCTCTCCTAGCTCACGGTTCTAGCAGGGAGCACCTCCAGTATCTCACCCACTTCTATCTCCTAGCTCCAACTCCTTAGCTCACTCACATGCACACACTTAACACACCCACTCAGCACACAAATTCTATCTCACTCAGAAGCTCACTCTCGGACCCTCACTTTCTTGCAGCTCTCATTCACTCTCTGGAACCTCTCACTCAGCATGGGAGGAAAATGATGAATGGGAAGGGAGAGAGGAAACTTTACCTAGATGGAGGGAGACACTCTGTATGCATAGGGGAGTAGAGAGGGAGATGGCAGGGCATGAAGGAGGAGGAGACCCATGTAGAGGGTGAGGGGAGAAGTTTGATTCTGTCAGGGGAGTAAATGGCTGGATGACAGCATTCCATCATTTTACCCCTAATTTATTCGTAGGTTCTAGGCTAATTCAGACAAGTGCGGACGCATAGGTCTCGTCCGTATTCGTCTACAAGGCTAAACTCTGACAGGCTAAATGGTCTTCACGAACGAGGAATGGCATCCTCGTCCTTATCCGTACCGTCCGGAGGTGACATTTGGACGCGAAGTGGCGTCCGCACGTATCATCCGCAAGCGACATTTGGACGTGAAGTGGTGTCCGCATGTATCGTCCGCAAGCATCCGAAGTTGTCAATAAATCGAATATAGGCAAAATGGACGAGGATACTTCACGTCTGTAGTTGTCCTGACTCGTCCGGAAGTCCCCCAAGGTTGAACAGATTCGATGCGGACGAAGCAACTCGCGTCCGCATTGTCTGCGACCCAGTTCGCAACTCCACTACACAGTTAAGTTAGGATGCAAAATCACATCCTGAGTCATCCCAAGGCTAAGAACCTATGTGAAATGCGTATGTGGACGACACCTCATGTCTGCATATCGTCCGTATGTGTCTGAAAACACCCAGAACAACATTTCTTCTCCTTTTCACACTTAGCTTCCATTCCTTATCACTAATATCCATCATAAAATAACACATATAAGTACACGATGTAACATCCCAACAACTTCAACACTTGATTCCATCATGTATACGGGAAAACGTTACCAAAAATATTCCTAGACTTAATGCTCCGAACACGTCCTTGGTAATACCCCAATAATTATCTAACTTAAAACGTCGGGGTGTTACAAACATGGACTCTCATTATTAGTGATGTTCAAAATCCATGAATATATATGCAAAGCTTGCCATACTTGGAAATATAATCTTTGAGTTTGTGCATTGGTCACTAACCTCAACTTTCCTTCCTTGTATTTGATCATACATAGAAAATATTCTACCAACTCATTCTTGGACAATAATGTAAAGCTACGCAAGTAGTATTTGAAGCCATAAAATAATTGAATATCAAAATTATCCTTGTTGCCATAAACGTCTTGCCCAAGAATCAAACCAATATTATGACATATGAAAATTCTCCTCACAATGCAATATATTCTTCTAGCCCCAAAATAGCAATTAAGTTCATCACCAAGATTTAACAAGATCAATGACAACCCTATTTTTCTATGCATGCTAACACTACCATACAAACTTAAATTTCCATTATAATTAAAGAGAGCATCCTTATCATAGTGATTGTCATAATAGTCATGCCATATAAACAAATCAATATCATCATGAGATAGTAAAATCTTTCTTTCAATGTAATATGCTCTTCTAGTCTTGAAATAATAATCAAATCCAACATCAAGATTCATTAAGATCAAGAACAATCCAATAAACATAACCATAAAGGAACTTCCACAAAAAATAAGGAGAACAATATTACCAACAAGATTGCCATATCCAAATGCCATGCTAGTAATATAAGAAGCTTTAATCCATCCAACTATAAAAATCCAAGCAGTTAAGTTATCCAATGACACATACCTTTTTTGTTTTAAGCATAGTAGTTTCAAACCGATTTCCCTTTAATGCTTCATGATCTATTGTCACTTGCTTTAGTTAAAGTGGAGCTAGCTTGAACATCCTTCCACTATCTTTGAACGAGTAATAATTAGAATGGCAATTAGAATATCCATTAAGTGTAGGCCTTCTATCATGTAACCATGATATTCCCCAAAGCAAATGGTTTGTACTTGTTTTCATCATATCACAAAGCACTATGTTAGTAAAACTACCATTAGAAAAATCATCCAAAGTTCCATTTACCTTCATGCCTCCTTTGTCTCTTAACTAACTCAAATTTTCCTTAAAATCCATGGAAATTATATTGGAGCTAGCTCTTTCATTATCAATTAAAGAACAAACCTTTTCTTTAGTTAGACACCGGCTACTACAATCTTCCTCATTATCAATGTGCCACCATAATTTGTAAAGGATTCCATGCATCAATACCTCCAAGCAAAACCCCTTCGCCATAATCAAAGAAACCATGTTAGAACAAATTCTCTCATCAATGAATAAAGAACAAACCTTGCCGAATCATTGGTCGTGAAAGATTGAATCCTTTTGACAATCCACTTCTTGAGTTTGAATAGTTAGTGCACTTGGAAGTTCTATGTCGAAGGGTTCCCTTTGGATGTAATACAACTTCTCTTGTGGCTCTTTCTCTTCATCTATTGCTACAAGCACCATGTCATCATTAGTTGTTACCAAGGAGTCTACTTTACCTTTTAGATGCTCAGCTTCAGGCACTTGTTTTTCTAGACAATCCTCCTCCTTTATTTGAGACTTTAAAGATAGTGATGGCCAATTCTCGAGGTGTTGTAACATCTTCTTCATTTTGCTCCTTTGTGTCAAGAGTACCTTCTAAAACCTCATCATGGTGTGGTGTATGTAAAGTTGAAGTGCTCGATATATTTGCCTCAAGTTGTTTTAATATCCTTCCAAATGAGGCTTGCATGTTGAGTAGTTGAGCTTGTTGACTATTGGGAAGTTTCTCATACCTCATGACTGGTGATGGTGAGACAGTCTTGATAAACTCTGGAGCATACCTTTTCCTCAAGAATCTTTTCGTTAATTACCACGTGTGGATATCTCCTTTTCTATCTTCTTTTCAATTGGTAATCAACTTGTTCCACCATCTAGAAGCTCTTCGTTTAAGCTTTGAAGAAATAAACTTTACCATGGTCTTCTCTAGAAGAATAGCTCTTTGAAAAAAAATTTGTACCTCGTCTTCCCAATCCAAATAATCTTTAGGAAAATCCAAACCGTTAAAAGCAGGAATAGATGCTTCCAACTTCTCCTTGCTCGTAATGGCTCCTCATGCCATCATGAAAATAAAAAAAGGAACACAATTAATAGGAGTCGTTTTAGCTCTGATGACAAATGATGAACCAGCGGAAGAAGTAAAGAAATATAACATGTAAATATGTGAAGAGAGATGATGAAGTGTAGAGGAAATTGAGGAAGTGTTGATCAACCAAGTGAGGTAATATGCAGGCGAGGGGGTCGATCAGTGCTAGAAAACATAGGAAGAGATCGACCACTAATTCACAATTTTGATCAGCCAAAAATTTTTTGACGGATGAGGCAATCAATCGTCAATGGCACAAAATATTACAGATTTAATGGATTTCTCCAGTGCACGATCGGCTGCAATGAAGGTGATGAACTGGTCCTTCAAAGTTTCCTTAATTTTGCTGTAAAACACAATATAGAAAGTCAGACTTTGAGAGACAATAACTCCTTCGTTTTATAAGCTTTTGATCTGAAATTTGGAACACAACTTCCTTGATGAATGAAAAATGAAGCTCTCAAAAATAAGAATAAGAAATTTCATGGATTTGGAAATATGTGCTGAAAAAGTTGATTGGCTGGAAATAACAAGTAGGTACACTTGTCACTCCCGTATGGATGTCTTCGCCAATGGAACTCCTTAGGAAATTTGACACCACTTCACACATTCTTCCTCTAGGGAGTAGGACCACTTATGTTGATAAGAGAACTCACTCAACATACAAGTGAGCCCAATCTTGTGATGTAACACACACAAGGGAAACTTTGGTTATAACACACCAAAGGGTTCAAAGTTGAATCACTCCAATTTCAAAAATAAGCAAAGGCTTTTCTATTCAATTTCAACTGTACAAAACAATTACATAAGGTGGTTATAAATAACCAATTATAATCTAGGAATAGTAAATAACTAAATCAGCAACATTAACACTAAATCGGTTATAATATAAGCTTGACTGATACTTTACTTAATAGTTACTAGGTAACTTAAGTAAATGAATATTTAATTAATTCTTCGTCTCCTCCAAGCCTTGATGTCTTTGGCTGCTATTCCTTCTTGAATTCATCCACTTGGATGGTTTCCATGTATTGAATTTCCTTGATCTCCATGATTGGCCACTTGAGCTTTGCACAATATTTGCTCTCTATTCTGTGGGCTTTTGCCGTAGTAAACAAGCTCTAATTTTAACAATCTAGCCTATTATAGAAATCTTAAGAAGTCAGCTACAACCTTCATGAAGCATACTTTTTGATTTGACATCGTTCCAAATGCCAAAACCATTAAACACTCATCAAAGATTAGAAAGTAGATCTAGCCCATTATAGAAATCTTAAGAAGTCAGCTACAACCTTCATGAAGCACACTTTTTTATTTGACATTGTTCCGAATACCAAAACCATCAAACACTTGTCAAAGGTAAAAAAGTAGACAGTTTTTGTGAAGTTCTTCAAATGTTCTACAATAGTTATTGAACTTCCACCTATGCTTGACCTAGAATGACTCAATGATTTTATTTTTTATAGAGTGGACTCGTAGTCCATCAAGATGTCTTCCTTGAACCTTAACCTTTCTTTCCCCCCAGCTTATGGAGTACTTAAACTCTCCTTCATCAGCCATAAGCAGGTGGTGCAGCTTCCTTAGTCATGGCTAGGCAAGGCACCCCTTTTTCAAGCCAATCAAAACTCTATTTTGGTGACCTTTCATCTTACCAGTGAACCGCTTTTCAATGACCCGACGACCGTAAATCTACCTACGGCTTAAATATTGTATTTTCATGACAAAGTTGGTCAACTGCAAAATAGCCTAAGAATCACATATTTCAATCTGCCCTATTTCTGGTCGACCCCTATGTATTTCTGGTCAGCCACGAAATAACCCGAGAGTATTCCAAATTTTGTTTGTCCAAATCCACTCAATCAATCAACGTTTTGGTCGACTGCACATGAATCAAAATGTCTTTAACCATTGAAAATTTCACTCCTCCTTAAGTCATAACACAATCATTCGCAAACCACTTCATTTAACATAATTTCAGTCAACAAAAATCCTAACAGTCATTTAAATATCATTATTTCTAATCATGTCACCATTAACAAAATATATTTCATACATGATTTTACATTAAACAAACAAGAAACTTTCTGGATATTACGTAACAAACCTTAAACATGTTCAAGGTCGTTGTGCCTGTTGCGATCGTCTAAGTAGCCCTTATTTAATTTTGTTGTGTCTCTAACATAGTGTATCTAGATTCTCTGAGTGACTTCATTTTCATTAGAACCTTATACAATAGAGAATTATTTTATTTATATACCACACTATTTTATATTGTTTTATAATTTATTCTATTGTATGATTTCTAACTCTTGCAAATGAAGTGGGTTTTTTTTTAAAATTGCTATGCTCATATAGAATTTAAATTAAATGTTGAACGTAAAATTTGATGCTTACTTAGTTTAGTCGACTCACCCCAAATGACTCCCCTCTTTCAGAAAATATTCAAAGTAAGTCCCTGTTGCCATCACTAAAGTATATTTGAAGATTTCTCCTTGACAACTTAATTTTCCTTTGAGAAACTTAGATTATTTTCAGTGATATTTTCACTTTAGAATTATTTCCATTTTACTTTTTTTACTTTTGTATAGTTTTAGATAGGGGTGTGAAAACCGAACCAAAACCGAAGAATCAAACCAGAACCGATCGTTTCGGGTTGGTTTGGTTCGGTTTTGCACACACAATAATCGAAATTTGGTTGTTCTTATAAAAAACTGAAATTCTCGATCCGATTCGTGGTTCCAGTTTCTCAAAACCAAGGAACCGGCACCGAACCTATAATACCCCGATTTCTTATATCAGAATTTAGTAAAGATAATTGAAAAGTAATTTGAGACAATTGGATTAATTGGATAATTATCGGGGTATTACCAATGACGTATTCGTAAGTTTTTACTTTAAAGAATTTGTTAAGATTAAATGGAAATTACCATAATTAAAATAAATACATTAATTTATTGAATTAAATTATAAAGTTTCTTATAATCGTTTTAAATTAAGGATTTATTGAATAAAAGTAGAGAGGGGCTAAATTAGTAGGGGTTAAATCATAATGGGATTAAATAAGTTGGATTAATTAATATTTAATTGTTAGGGAATTTAAAATAAAAGAAAAGAAATTTAATTAAGAGGGGATGTGGGAAGCTTGAACCGATTCTGCCCTAACCGGTTCACGCCATTTGAACCAGTTCACTAAGTGAACCGATTGAAAAGGAAAAAGAAGAATGGCTTTCAGCTATTTTTCGTGACCGAGCCCGAAGAGAAAAAACGAGGGAGAGAGAGAGTGCTGGAGAGCAAGGGAACAATGGAGGCGACGAGCGGGAGACGACGAATGGCGATGGCCACAATGTGTCTGGCGCGCTGCTGGCTGCATTTTGGGTCGCAGTTAGGGCTCGAGAGGCAAGGATGAGTGGGACAAATTGAGACTTCCACGGGTCGCGATCCCTGCGACAAATCGGAGGTATGTTGGTCGGGTTTCCTTCCCCTTTGTGTTTTGGTGGCCAGAGGTTGGCAATGGCGTTTTGCTGGGGAGGGGGAGCTGCTCCGACCGAACTCCGACCAAGGTGTGATCGGGTCTGGTTCGATCTGGTTTGGGTCGATCCATGGGTTCTAGATCACCCCACGTGATGGACAACCCCCTGGAGAAGCTGAAGGGAGTGGGATATTGTCGGGAGATATTGGAGACTTTTGGGCAGCGACTGTCAAGCATGCTCTCTACCCTCTGGGAACTAGCAGAGAGTGCCCCCCTCTTTGGTGACTTGAAATGTCGAGAAGGAGGTGCTCTCGGGAGAAGAATGCAGAGACCGAGAGGGTTGAGAACTCTGTGGTTGACGGAGCATAGAGATGAGCTGGATTGTGGGCTTCCTTCAAGTAACTAAATCCTCCTCTGAAATTTGGTAGTCTGTTGGATGGTATTTCTCCATGGTTATGATAGCTTTGGTTGATTATGCATCATTAATTACAGATTATTGGACAATAAATGGATTATGCTATTTGTGTAGTTTGGTTAGGATCGATGCTTAGTATTTGTGAACTCCTTCCCTGTTGAACATCATGGATCATTTGCTTGGTTTTGTGGAGAATAATGTTGAGTTCTGGAAATGTATGCTGCTGTGTGGTTGGGTTCGATGCCTTGAATAAATGTCATGTGAGAATCTTGATGTTGATAAATGAGAAATTGTTTGGTGCTAGTTATTGGAGAGAAGTTATTAACCCATTTAGGATGTTAATCTAATGTTGAATTTAGTGTGGTTGCGAATTTAAACCTTGTTACAGTTTGTGGAATTATGTAAATGTTTGTTGGAAGGATTGTTATCAATAAGAAAATGTTTCTAATTTGAAGGTACAAAAAGGAGAAGAAGGATAATGGTTAAGTGCCCAACGCGATAAAGAATTGAGGTAAGGAAAATAGGTGTGTCTTGGCAATATGGAGGGCCTACATTGCAAGTGTGTGCGTGAGTTTTATGTGTTTTTCTTGATATATTTAGTTCCCTGTTTCTATATTGTGATCGATTCCTAGTTGATAGTTTCCTTGGATGATAGTGTTGATGATAGTATAGAATTGTTAGCGTTTAGCTTATCGTAGTTGTGTGATAATTCCTTGATGGCTCTGTGCGTCAAATGCTTTATTTGTGATACTACGCCCCTTTCTCTTATCGGGAAAGGGAACAGCTGCACACAGGAGGTTAGAAGCCGACCAAGACTAAACCATTTCATATGGGTCCTCCAATCTCCAGCTCGAAGTACGAGTAACGAACGAATGACTTAAAGTAAAGTAATAAAATAGTAAATGGTTTAATGAAAGGATTGGTTTGGGTGGCCCCATTCCAACGAGGACTAAAGAGTGACATTCATGTTTGCCTTTTCCTTGCTAGGCCATTTGGTTCACGTATTACTTGTGGTGTAGGTACAAACGACAAATAGATAACAAAGAGATAATCTAAAGCAAAGATGAAAGATTTGCACGTGCGAGATTGATGATGGCCAGGCTAAAGAGAATGGAAAAGAAAAGGTTGTAAATAAATTGTAATTAATCATTTAGTTTTCCTTTCTCAAACGCATTATTTATTCGTTAAGTATTTCTTTGTTAAATGATTTATTTGTGCTTCTACGGAGTTTTGATAAATCCGCTATGTTTTCATAAAAATGATTTATAATGCTTCCGCACATGTTATCAATTGGTGTTCATAACGAGTTTAAAGAAAGAGTTAGTAGCGATCTAGTTAGACGGGCTCTGATACGTTTTGTTTCAAAAAGAAATTTCAAATTTTCCCGCATTTTAACTGAAATACAAAAAATCGGCTCGTTAGAAAACCGCACCCAATTAATTAGGTTTCTTCACTCTTCTGCGCAGTATCTTCATTCCAGCACTCACTCAGTAGCTTCCTCTCGACTCCCGCTGAGCCCCTGAGCCCCGAGATTTGTTCTTCGTCATTGTCGTTGTTCATCTCGAGTTCCCGTAGCTGTTAGTCTTCGTCTTCGTCCTGAGTGCAATTTCCAGAAGACAGACACTTCAAAGACTAGTCGGTCATCTTGATTCTGTCTCAATTGTGAGTAGTCTTGGTAAATTATATCTCTAATTCTGCTAGATTTAGATATTATCTATATAATTTTGGTAAATTATATATCTATTCTCTAGTGCATAATAGCTTAGAAGTGGAATAGCCTTTGTTAATGAAATTTCGAAACCTGTTATTCCACTTAGATTTGTTTGCCCTATGTAATTTTTATACCTCTGTTAATGTTTTCGGATAGTGGGTTTTATGTTGATGAATTGTCCATTCATTTTCAACATGATCTTACTCTGAGCCTGCTTGTTGTTGTGTATCTAGTAGTCTTGATCACGATGTTCTTGTAGTTGTTCTCTGGAGATCTTGCTTCAATGATAGGGTTATTACTCATGGTTTCTACGCATGTTTTCATGATGCGTTCTATTATATGGTTTTAGGTCTTGATTAATGATTTCTTCTCATGCTTTCCTCGATTGTTTAGGTTGATAATGGTATTGCTACTAACAAATTTGTAATGATAGTGTAAGATGAATCCTGCTCTGCATAACTAACTGTTAATCCCTGAAGTCGTCATCTCTGTGATAGATTTATACTTAGACGCTTCTCTGTAAGAGTTCTTATAACCTAGACGTGGAAAAGCCTTTGTTAATCTTGCTATTCCACTTAGATTTGTTTGCCTTCTGTAGTTTTTATACCTCTGTTACTGTTTTCGAATAGTGGGTTTTATGTTGATGAATTGTCCAATCATGATCTACATGGTCTTGCTCTAAGTCTGCTTGTTGTTGTATTTCTGTTTCAATTATGAGTAGTTTTAGTTGTGTTTCTATTTTAATTGTGAGTAGTTTTAGTTTTATTTGCTTATGTTTATGTCTGAATGTATTACTTTTCATTTGGCTAAAATAAATTTTGAAATGGTTTAAATTATTGAAACTGTAGATAATGGAAAGCATTAATGAAACTGTAGAGAGTGGTTCTATTTACCCTATTGCTGGTCAAACGAAGAGAAAAAAATCAGAAGTTTGGAATCATTTTACTATGATAGAAAGCATTGATAACAACCCTAGAGCGAAATATAATCATTGTTCACAGACATATGCCTGTCATCCAACGAAGAATAGTACTTCAAGCTTGAAAAAACATATTAGTTGTTGTAGAAAAATATTGGCAAGTGTAGATATGAAGTAAAAGACTTTAAACTTCCAAAATATAGATAATATGGTATTAACTTCCAATCTTTCATCTTTAAGTAGTGCAACTTGCCGAGAACTAGTGGCAAAAATTATTGTTATTGATGAAGTGTCTTTTAAGTTTGTTGAAGGAGAGGGTTTTAAAGCGTTGTTCCAATATGTGCAACTGAAATTCGTTGTACCCTCTAGAACTATGTTTGCACAAGATATTGTTGGAATGTATGAGAAAGAAAAAACAAAGTTGAAAGAATACTTTAAAAACACATCTCAACGAGTATGTTTGACTACGGATACATGGACTTCAATTCAAAATTTGAATTATATGCTTTTAACTGCGCATTATGTTGATAGTGATTGGACTTTGCATAAGAAGATTATCAATTTTTGTTTGATTGCAAAATTATAAAGGTGAAACAATTGGTAAAGAAGTAGAAAGATGTTTATTTGAATGGGGGATTGAAAATGTTTTGACAATCACAATGGATAATGCTTCTTCGAGTGATGTGGTCATTTCATATTTGATTAAAAGTATTCAAAATTGGAATGGATTAGTTTTGAATGGGGAATACATGCATATGCGATGTTTTGCACATATTTTAAATTTGATAGTATGTGATGGTTTAAAAAACCATCATGAATCTATCACGAGAGTACGTTGAGCTATGAAGTACGTTCGTTCTTCGCCTGCAAGACTACAAAGTTTTAAGAAATGTGTTGAAAATGTTAAAATTGTGTGAAAAAGTAGTGTTTCTCTTGATGTGCCTACCAGATGGAATTCCACATATTTGATGTTGGAAAGCGCAGAAAATTTTGAAAAAGCTTTTGAGAAATTAAAGGAAACTGATATTCCATATATTGTAGATTTGGGTGGTGAATGACCTCCTACGACTGATGATTGGAATAATGTTCGAGAACTTATCAAGTTTTTGAAGAGTTTTTTATGATACAACTGTAAATGTATCATGCTCCTTGGATGTTACTGTAAATATTTATTTTAGTGAAGTATATAATTTAAAAGTTGTTATCCAAGAGTATGCTGAGTGTGATAATTCATTGTTAAGGAAAATGGCTATTGGAATGCAAGGAAAGTTTGAGAAATATTAGGGATACTGCGATAAAATAAATTTTTTGATGTATGAGGCAATTGTATTAGATCCGAGATGTAAAAAAAAAAATTTGAAACATTGTGTAACTGCGTTAGCTGATAATGATAAGGCAAATGATTTGATCATACAATTTGTGATTGAAACATTATCTCGAGTACAGAGGTGATTCGGAGTTTAAAAATTCAGAAGAAATTTGTAGTACTACAAGTGTTGCAACAACTTCTACAATATTAGGACAAAAGAGTAGTTTGACCTACAATAAGATATATGAGACGTTCTATGGTCATCATGAAGAGCACGATGTTTCAAATACTAGGATAGATATTGATCAATATTTATATGAATTGTTGGAAAAATTTTCAGACAAGCAAGACATTCTAATATGGTGGAAATTGAATTCATTGAAATTTCAAATTTTAAGCAAATTGGCAAGAGATGTATTGATTATTCTTATTTCAACTGTCGCATCAGAATCAGCTTTTAGCAGTGGAGAGCAGATATTTGATTCATTTCGCAGTTCTTTGTCCCCAAAGACCGTCGATGAGCTTATTTGCACTCAGAGCTGGATTCTATCATCAAAACATCAATCAATCAACTTTAATGATGATGTGGATAATATTGAACAAGGTATATTTTATATTGATAGTGTGTTTTCTTTATATGTGTTTTATTAATTACTATTTTTTATATATTTGTTTTGAATTTATATATTTTTAGAGATTATACCAATTAATGAAGATGATAAAGTGAATTAGTTGGAATTTAATAGTGATGACAACTTAGAATAAGGTATTTATATTTTTTTGTAATTATTTTTTTTCAACTAATTACTTTAAACTTGTATTTATTCTTTTGTAGTTTATAATCCGAAATCTGAAGACACTAGACAATGGACATTACGAAATGCAATGATAATTTTTTTTTTTGGTGATAAATCTGAAGTGTTAAAATTTTTTTTTGGTTTTGTAACTTTAATTTTTTTATTTTTATATTTGTTTTTTGATTTTATATATTTGTTAATTTAGGGTTGTTTTATTTATAGGGTAACATGTGGATTGTGTGAATTAAATTTTTTTTTCTTCTTTTCATTATCATACAAGTTTTTTAAACTTGATAATATCTGTTTCTTTGCATAGAAACACAGACTTTAGATATCATATATTTCATTATAAGGTATTTGTTATACTGTAAGCGATAGTTGTTATACTGTTATTTAAACTATTATTGGGCTAAAGTCACTGTAAGAGATATTTCCAGTGATGAAACAAGAGCATAAATTGTGGGTGGGGGCCTTTGTTAGATATGGAGGATAATACATAGCAATCACAATCAGGATGAAGAGCATAAATAGTAACCATTGTTATACTGTTATTTAAACTGTTATATTTTGGTTTTATTTCAACTAAGTATACTGTTATTTAATGGCCATTGTTGCCATCTAAAAGACTAAAAGTATTTGAAATTTGAGTTTTATTATAAATTTTAAATAAGTATTAACCGGAACTGAATTTCCGATACGTTTTGGTTTTCTCTATAGTCGGTTTCTGTTTTGTAATACCAAAAACGAAACCAACTGGTTTGGTTCGGTTCGGTTCTACATCAAAATCGGACCAAACTGGACCATGCACACTCTTAGTTTTTGGACATTGTTTCTTTCTTACTATCTAATGTTACTATTGGATCTTTATTTTGGGTTTGAGTTGTAAAATAAATTTTAAGTCTTCTGTTGCTAATTAAGAGTTTAAAGTAAGGGTGAAATAGTTAACTCGTTTTGAGTTGGATCATTCTCCATTCTGTTTCGTTTCGTCTTTGGTATGTGACATTGAGCCTTGTTAATATTAAAGCATTATGGTCCATCTTTGGAGATTCAGTTGCAGAAAAAATAAGAAAAAATTGTCCATGAGGGAGGAAAAAAAAAAATGGTAGAGAACAAGAAGAAGGAGAAAGAACAATTGGCGCCGGTGAAGATTAAATGGAGAAAATTGGTGATGAGGCGAGGAAGGAGAAAAGTAATGTGTGTACATGTATCTCCAAAAAATTGGGTGAGGGAGAAACCTGTTCCATCCAGTTGTTTCTTCTATAAAATCCACATTTGTATATATTTTTTTAATCCTTTTTTGTGTATTTTGAACGAGTGTAGAGACGGGCGTAATTATTGGGATGAAGTAATGTAATATTTGCAAACGAAAGACCATTAGATTTTAATCCCTCCATGGTGACTATTTAATTCTCGCATATGTTCGTCTATACGTGGTTTATTATAGCAAAATTTCTAAATTTATTGCAACAAATAATTAATTATATAACATTTAAGAAAATTACAATGAATCTGCAGTTGATAAGTGTTTCCATTTTCTAATATTAATAAATACAATACTAAATTCTGAAAAGTATTATTACTCAAACTTTACGAAACCCAAGCCAAGTAGATACTCAAGTCCCCGCCAGAAGTAAAATAAGAAAAGAAAAAAAAAAGATTAAAAAAAGAATAATTGAGAATTATTAGATTGAAAAACTTAAAAAAGATTGCATACATTAAAAAACTTTAATTGAGCAATAAACGACGAGATGATAGAGATAAGGAAAAATGACAAACCAACTATCATGCTTTGTGATTAATGACAAATCAACTATTATATTATTTTTGCTAATAAATTAATCATTGAACTATGCAAAAAAGTCACCACTAACATTACTGTCATGTTTTTCGTTAAACGCTTTTATTTCGATTTGCCACAGGTTGACAATAATTTGTCGCGGATCAAAAGTTTTTAAATAAGGTTACTATATTAACAATCTGCGGCGGATCAGGATATGTCTGCTATGGATTGATCATGATCCGCAGTGGATTGATGATTATCCGCCGCGGAATCGTCCTGCCTCATTATGCGCTCTTTTGCCCTAGAATATAAGAATCGCACATGAGGTCTGACGAGTTCACCACGAAATCCTCAGCGACGGTGGGTACAATGTTGAAGTAGAGCTTAACAGTGATGTTCTGAGAGTTGAGCACTACCGTTTTCCTGCCGAGCAAGACAAAATCTTCGATATTTTAGGAGCTATAAAGAAATGAAAGGGTTGGAGGGAAGGTTTCTGTCATTGCCAGTGCAGTTACAGGACTATGAGTGCTCTGAGGCGATCGCATACTGTTAGGCTTTTTGTTAGGCTAAGTTTTATTTTGATGATGACTAAATAATGTTTAATTTAATGAAATCAATAAGTTTTGTTTTGTATAATTCGGATATTATTCTTAATGATTTTATCATAATATTTATATCCATATTTATTGAAAATACCCTCAAATGGGTATTATTAATATGCTAACATGTTTATCTAAGTCCATATAATGTTGCATATCATTTTGGGACTTAAAATAATTAAAGGAAGTGAATGAATTGGAGTTTCGGACGTCTTTTATAGAATTTAGGACGTCCATTATAGTGTTGTGTCGAAGAAATGGAGTAACAGACGTCCCTCATGCAAGAAAGGACGTCCGTTGTAAAGCAGTGGCAAAGATTTGGAGTTTCGGACATCCCTCATGGAGAAAAGGACATCGATGTGACGCCCCGCGTCAAAACCATACTTTCTTAACTTTTCTCTATAAGTTTCCGTGTAAAAAAAATTCTTTTTCTTTTTATTTACTTAAAAATGAATGAACGTAAAAACTAAGTTTAACATGGAAATCTAAAGAGCGTAATTAAATCAGAGTAAAGCGAAAATATTACTAACAGCATTAAATAGTTCAGGGTTAAAAGTGTAAACATAATTAATATTCAAAACATGGTTTTAGAGTTGGAATAAAAATTAATATTTTACAAAACGTGTCCATTAACAAACCTTTTCAAAATAGTGAATTATTTCATCTTTTTCTTGCGCCATACTTCTACTCAAGTCGCGATTCATCCAGATAATCCGCAAACTTCACGGGAAATGCGTCCTCCTTTGCTCCTGACATTATCATCTCATTTCCTACACCACAAGTAATACGTGAGCCTAATGACCCAGTAAGGAATTGGGATTATACAGTATGTCATGCCTCTCTTTAATTCTTTTGGAGTGGGTACCGCCCTAAACCAATAATTTCTTTGCTTTCGTTCTTTCATCCATTCATTCGTTACTCGTACATTGAGTGGGAGATTAGAGGAACCCATGTCGAAGGTATAGTCTTGGTCGTCTTCTAACCACCCAGGGCAGCCGGTCCTATTCCCAACGAGGGAGCGGCTTAGTCCATTCTACCTGATTAGATCCGAACTACCCATTCGTCTCCTAACTCCCCATTTCTTTTCCTTTTCCTTGCATTCTTTTTATTATCAATTTTCCTTTCATAATGTATGTGAATACTACGCCAAAGGTGGCACTCCCTACTTGTTTCTATTATCATGATGCATGTTGATACAATATAAAAATAACGAAAATTGAACAGCGCATATAAATGAATAACAGTAATTAAAACGACTAAAAGCGAGCAGTTATAGCAGTGAATTGAAATAGCGAATAACATGCTTGAATTTCATAGCATTGAACTAAAAGAACGGCGAGGTGATCAAGCGAGGTGATCATGCTATTAATTCAGATTAACCACAACATTCCAGCGAGTTATTTGAACGAACTAACATGCTTAACGATTTTACAATGGCATAGACATGGAATTAATTATTAAATGGAAACATGCTCAATAATTAGCTCATAGAAGCATACTTGGAAATTCAATACAACTGGAAACGTGCTTAATAAATTGATGCGAACTAAGAACATGAATTGATTATAATTAAGTGGACAAATGATATAGTACATTCGAGAGTAAAGTATGATTTAAATCTTTTTAGCTAGAGTTAACAATCCGCTTGAAGTTATCGAATATTAACACAAGCCATTATAGTGATTTATCATGCAAAGTCATATCAAAGAAAGTTGCAACTCCTAACCAGTACCCATAAATAACAGCATTTTATGCTTTAATTGTACACGATAAATCACATAGGGATTTAGAGATTAAATATAGCACAAAATTATTAGTACCCTATATTCACCCCTCCACCCCCCC